>LVTN01000817.1:59993-108954 GCA_001649415.1 Musa itinerans | reverse complement strand
CCCTCCGGCTGCTCGCGCCTCCCGCTCCCTTTCCCGCTGCCGCTGCCGTTGCTCGCCGCTGCCACCGCTCGCCGCTGCTTCCTCGTTTCTCCGTCAGCAGGCTAAGTATACAGTATACTGTTAATATTAAGTTTATTTGAATTTTGAAATGATTAATTTTCAATACTGTTAATAGATTAATAATATATTATTTTGATTTTAATGTTGTTAATTTTTATTTATTTAAAATTTTTATTTTCAACATTAATTTTTATTGTTTTGAATTTTGAAACTTTTTGTTAATGTGACATTATGATTTTGTATCTTAGATTTTCTTAATTTAATAGCATATTTTTATTTAAATAATTATATTTATTAATTATATTATATATTTTTATATTTTAGCGCCTCGCTTCGCTCGGGTGAGCGCCTAGCGCCTCGGCGTTTTTGGACCTTGGCGCCTAGCGCTTTTTAAATCACTACCAACACCTCGTGATTTCACAAGATCTTCCCTTAAAAAATATATAATCGAATGATGGTGTGGCACGTCCAAAGGTAGCCTTAAGTGAGCTTCTTTTGTGCGCAAGGCAAACCTCTATGGTTTCTTCTTTTTACGATAACTCTATCTCTCTTTCCCCTCCTAACAGCACCCCTCTCCCTCCTTATTGGCCTTACCTTCTCCTTTATTGCCCCATGCCTTTTCCTTAATAGCTCCCCTCTCCCTCCTCACCTCGTGTCATCTGTCACTATCCTCGCATTGTTCTCCTGTATCACCCCCCATCGATCCCAACAGCCACCCTCACCATCCTTCGACACGTTTGACCTCGACAACCCCCCTCTCTGTCCTCCACTCTCTAATCCCAATAGCCCCCACTCCTTCCTCCCCGATAGCTACACCCCTCTTCACCATCTTTTTGCATCTTCCCCTCCCCCTCCCTTAGCCCCCCCCTCCCCTTCTCCTTCTCTCTGCTTCCTTCGCTCTGCTTCTTCCTCATCTCCTTCTCTCCGCTTCTCTCTTTCTCTTGTAATCATGTTAATCATTGTTAATAATGGTCTAGAATCTACAAATTTGATGATCATTGACTTTTTAGGGAAATTATTGGAATTTTAATGTTAATCTTCTTTTTTTGTCATTTTTGTTAGTAGTTTCAGACAATATAGTACCTCGGTACTTTAAATAAATGTAATTTAATATTTTGATGGTGATATTTGAAATATAAAGTGATATGAAACTCATATAATTTCTCATTTTTATTTTAGTGATCATATTTTCCTTAATTATATATGTTTTAAAATTTTAATATTTGCGAGCACGTCATTTCGCTTGGGCTAGCGCCTTACACATTTTGTCACCTTTGCGCCTTTTAGTGCCTTTGACTACATTGGGTCCAAGGTATTGTGTTTATTGGATTTATCCCAATTAGCGATGGTGTGATTGAGTTTGTCGAGCAAGGGGGTGCAAATCATGGGTTTGCCCCCCTCTAGTGGGGGTCTCTAGGCTAGAAGTTTTTGCCAAGATTAATAAGTCCCTCCATTTCAAAGAAGTCCGACTCAATTTTAATATTAAGGTGAATATTGTTTCTTCTAGGAAGGTGACCAATCTTGATGACTAGACGAGAGTGATTGAAAGCGATACAAGGAGACTAAGAAACAATAGTGTTGTTAAAAACCAAATACCACAAATTATAGAAAACTCTATCTGCACGAGCAGAAACTCGGTTTCGTCCAAAATGATTATTACACCACATAGAATGATTTCCAATAAATCCAATATTGATAAGACAATTTTGAAAAATGAAATCATTGAAATCCAAAATGGACGGAGTTAAAGCGAAGGGGCACCCCCTAGTTTATCTATAGGACATGAAATGGAATTTATGTTACCGTAGATAATCCACGGAAAATAGGAGGTATCAATTTGAAAAAATAAAGTCCAAAGGGATTTACGAAGATGAGAAATTAACACTAGCATAAACCATAGAAAGAAGGTAAGGGGGCTTACCCGATGCTTTAGTGATAAGGTTAATAGCTTACCTACTGAGCAGTGATTTAAAAAGTGCTAGGTGTCAAAAGGCGCCAAGGTCCAAAAACGCTCGAGGCGCTAGGCGCTCGCCCGAGCGAAACAAGGCACTAAAATATAAAAATATATAATATAATTAATAAATATAATTATTTAAAATTTTAAATAAAAATATGTTATTAAAATTAAAATAATATATTATTAATCTATTAACAGCATTGAAAATTAATCATTTCAAATAAACTTAATAATATTAACAGTATACAGTATACGTATACTGTTAAAAGGAAGTGTAAAGGGGTGCTGAGCCTGCTGACTGAGAAAAGAGGAAGCGGCGAGCGGCGACAGCGACGAGCGGCGGGAGCGGGAGCAGCGGGAGGCGCGAGCGGCGACAGCGGCAGCGTTTGCGAGCAACGGGAGCAGGAGCAGGAGCGGCGAGCAGCGACAGCGGCAAGCAGCGGGATCGGCAACGGTGAGGGTTAGGGTTCGGTTGTCACTTATATCAGTTTTAGTTGGTTCGATTGAACCAACTAACCATCATAGACCGAACCAAACCTAAAATCCTGGTTCGGTCACCTTGGTTAACCCAGGCGCTCGCTCGAAGCGCCCAGCGCCTGGGCTCGGGCGAGCGCCTAGGCGGTGCCTGTTTGAAGCGCGCCACCTGGGAGATTAGCGAGGCGCTCGGGCCTCGCCTCGCCTCGCCCGAGCGCCTAGGCGAGCGCCCGAGCGCCTTTTTAAATCGCTGCTACTAAGGAAAGCCATAGTGTTTGAAGGAATGAGGCTTTTAGGCCACCAAAATTCCCTAGACCTCCCTTTTGCTGTAGAGAAAGCACCCGTCCAACATTTCCTTAACTTTCGCTCGAAGGGACTCTTGTTCTTGAAGATGGGTCTCAAGCAAGTTGACAATATCGAGTTTAAATGTTCTAATATGGTGAGAGAGCATGATGACACTATCGTTTCCTTTGTAGTTTCATGAAAATATTGCTAAAGGTCATAAAACTTAAGATGAAGGGAAAGGGGGTTGGCAAGAAATATTTTCCTCCAAAAGTGCATTCTCTATAGGTGGGTCTGAAAGGGAGGCAAAATTGGACTCTGAAAATGATGAGACATTCTTCCTTTAACAGCCCAAAGATCTTTTTCTTCTTGCTTTTATGTTTTAATGAAAGAGGAGGCATACCGTTACCCATGGTTCCTTCTTTTGGATTGAGATCAGCTAGGAGTCATGGACCAAGTTGTTAATCTCAGAACCTTCCTCATCGAGCAAGCCATCGTCCGTCTCCCTCTTGAAGGCATTGGCCATGTTGTCAGTAAGGAAGTCAAATGAGGGTGGCTAGGAGGGGGTTAAAGAGGATTGGTCATGCTGTCACGGGCTTAGCTGGAATTGCTTTAGTCGTGCGGCACCCTTGCGGCAAAGTCATGGACTTAACTAGAGTTGCCTAAGTCGTGAAGCACCATTATACCAACTTCTCGGACTTAGCTGGGATTGCCTAAGTCAAGAAACACCCTTGTGTTATACGACCGCAAAGTGTCAGCCAAGTTGCAACCTCGCTCAGGTCCCATAGGATTGTAAAAGAGCAAGTTGATTAGTTCGAAAGCGAGCGGTAGACAAATCTCGATGTCTTGCAAAGAATGTAGCTTTACAAGCAATTCAATGAACACTTTGAGTGCAAGAGAGAAAAGAGAGAAAGGAGAAAATAAGGATTTTAGAAGGCAAAGCGAACGGTCGTAAGTTCATAAACGACTGCTCACCGGGTGTCGAGCGCGATGACAAGTTCCCGTCAACTTTAACGTGCAAATTTGTGTAAACCGATCAACGCCCGACACTATCCCAAAGCCCCATCCACCCCTATGCCACTCGGGGGGTTCTAGGGGTTTGAGATGGTTGACGTTTCGCGCGCAGTGCGGTCTGTAGAAAACAAGCCATGGCACGCGAAAATGAAGTCATTTTGGGGTAGTTTTGCTTGGCGTGGTGAGCGGCCGCATTGTAGTGCTGCAAACTGTTTTTGCTTACATTTTTCAAGCAAAAACACACAAAACCAAGGTAAAACATGTTGCCAAGCATTTCGGACTTAGCTGGGATTGCCTAAGTCAAGAAACACCCTTGTGTTATACGACCGCAAAGTGTCAGCCAAGTTGCAACCTCGCTCAGGTCCCATAGGATTGTAAAAGAGCAAGTTGATTAGTTCGAAAGCGAGCGGTAGACAAATCTCGATGTCTTGCAAAGAATGTAGCTTTACAAGCAATTCAATGAACACTTTGAGTGCAAGAGAGAAAAGAGAGAAAGGAGAAAATAAGGATTTTAGAAGGCAAAGCGAACGGTCGTAAGTTCATAAACGACTGCTCACCGGGTGTCGAGCGCGATGACAAGTTCCCGTCAACTTTAACGTGCAAATTTGTGTAAACCGATCAACGCCCGACACTATCCCAAAGCCCCATCCACCCCTATGCCACTCGGGGGGTTCTAGGGGTTTGAGATGGTTGACGTTTCGCGCGCAGTGCGGTCTGTAGAAAACAAGCCATGGCACGCGAAAATGAAGTCATTTTGGGGTAGTTTTGCTTGGCGTGGTGAGCGGCCGCATTGTAGTGCTGCAAACTGTTTTTGCTTACATTTTTCAAGCAAAAACACACAAAACCAAGGTAAAACATGTTGCCAAGCATTTGTACAAGCATGTAAAAGCGACGAACGGTTCATTGAGCGAAGATGCTGCAGGTGCACGATGACCTTTCGTGACAATACGGATGAGAGTCATTGGCTTTGGCAATAAAGGGGAAGGTATCAAATGTCGGATTGGCAGCCTACTATCACTGAGGTAGTGGGAAATGTTTTACCGTCAATGCTTAGGGAAGCACAGAAGACCGGGACAGATGGTGGCACACTATTGTTTGCTAGATCTGGCCCCGTTGTTTGCCCCCTGGCACTAACAGTAGAGAGGGGCATCTTGGGACCTGAAGGTTCAGAATGATAATCGTGCCCTCTGACAATAGCAGCAGAAAGAGGTGCCTTGGAACCGAGAGAAAAAGAATGATCATTTTGCCCATTTAAGGAGATTGTCCCACACATGCTTTCTCACCTCCCTAGGGCGATTCATGAGATCCATTGTCTTAAGCAAGACCTCCATTATAAAATTATGGCCAGGTTGGGTCAGACCCTGATGTAAAGTGGAAGATGGGGAAGCATGATTGGGGTTGGCATTGGTTGGCCCTACGACCCGTGGTCCTCTTTTAGACCTGAATCCAAGGCCCATAATCCAGGTCATCTTCAACCTCTAGAACCACCTTGGAAACCTAAGTCTCCTCCATGGTGGCCTCATCCCCCTTATAGTGTTTTGTGGAACTTCAGGGTGGGCACTATGGTGACTGATTTTACCACATCGAAAGTTCTCAAATGGAACTGTGTGGAAGAATTGGATGAAACCATCATTAATCCATAGTCCCTAAAGCAAGGGTTTTGTCAAGGTCGAGGACACACTAGCGAATTTACCCCTAAACCTAGTTAATGTGACCTCGTCGAATCTTTAAAAATTGATCAATGCAATAGGCAATTTGGCAAAGAAGATGGGGATTTCAAAGTTCAAGAGGGAGGCCAGTGAATTGAATCCAAGTGGGAGCTTTGTCCACTTGTTCTAAAATTGGTTGGAAACTGGGTTTCCAAGGGATTAGGATTAAGGCCTGACCCTAACAAACCAACTACTCGGGAATACATGCATCATTTCAGTCTCTGAGGAGAATTGAAAGTAGAAAATTCTGGTTGCAAAATCAATAATATGAATCGTAAAGAAGACCCTAGATTTTAGGAAGAGCAATGCAGAGGAAATCTAGTGGAGTTTTGCCAAGAAATTTACTATAGAGGATAGTCTTTCAATCATCATGTGCTGAACTGACCTTTGATGGATCCAATTGCAAGCAGAGGGAAGTTTGGCTTTGGATCTTTAACAATTTGGCTTCAAGAGCAACATCCGACTTCCACGTCCTTGCACCTTGAGCACCTTGGAAGACGCCAAGAGGAAGAAGGCGTCTTGGACGGAGGAGCACTATCAAGAGGACAATCCTTGCCAAAGGAAGAAGAGGATGGAGCCATGTGGGAGGAGACTCAGGGTGCTGTAGGCAAAGAGGATGAGGGTTCTGTGGAGTCTAGGGGCTTTCTAGGAGGGGAAGGAAGGGGAGGATCAATGGGAGGAGGGTGGAGTGAAGTCGGGCTCCTCGAGGAATTGCCGGAGAACTGGGAAGCAGAAGAGACTCATATTGCTCTCTATCTTGCCCAAGTTCTTGGTGATGTTGTTGGATAGGCTTATTTGATGTCATTTTTAGACTTCAGGTGCATCCCAATGGTTGTGCAGTAGGGCTTTTGTGTTTGTTTCATCCCTTTCTCGTGTCCTTCCTTTCTGATGGTTCACCAAAAAATGAATTCTTCTCTTGCCAAGAGGGGTAGAAGTCAAGACAAATTCAAAAAACCCTTGGGTTTCTATAGGTCTTTGAACTGCAACTTGAGATTCATTTAGTTGGTTTCTGCTTCCAGAGTCTCTGTTTCTGATTGGATGAAGCCTACCATGTTAAATTGATTGTTTACATTAATTGCATTTTGCTCTGAGATTTTTTGGATAGTGATCCATGGTTTTGATGTTTTAGTCAAGGAGCTTAGTCTTGAGGAGTCAAAATAAGAGATATCGTCCAGCTTTCTTCAGAAAGGTTAGTGTTGGCATGTGATAGTTCTTTCAGCTTTAGTATGGAATCTGACACTATTTCATGTACTGCTGTTAAGGAGGACCTGGAAGACTCACTGTCTAGAGCTTCTTGCCAGCAGAGGCAATTAAACCCTGCCTTAAGGAAGGGTGACATTCAGGTACATCTCACAGTCCTGCAACTAGTTTGGAAGCAAAAGCTGCCTTGCCATTTTTTTCCCCTTATTTCTATTTTCTTTTTCATGGTTAAGATATGCCCTGTGGTTTTTGTTGTAGGTTTGTGTATTGGAGGATATCATCAAAGCTATGAAGGTACGTACTTAGGTAGCAGCACATTCGACATACGTTTGTTACCCTTGGATTGGCTGTCAACACCACTTACCCGCCACGTGCAGGAAAGCTCTGCTGCATCGAAGTGGGATGACATTGTGTTCATTCCTCCAGGCTTTAATGTCTCGACAGATCTGACTGAAAGTGCACAGGGATAGAAACGATTGAGTTTCTGATTCCGTAGTTTTGCTGAAGAATGCACTGCCGGAGCAAAGAGGACGTCTGAAATGTCCACTGCAACAAGGAATTGTTGATGGGAGGGTGGAAAATGGAAAGGCCTCCAATACCATCGAAGTCTGATCTGTTTTCTGATATATACAGCTTTCTTTCTCCATGCTGCTTGGTGAGATTATGTTGAGCAGAGGCATCTTTTGTCATTGTTGTGAATGTTGGTTGAAAACATGTTTAGGATACTTGAATCTTGCAGGATATGTTCGTTGACAGTTTGGTGGTGCAGGATTTTTCCTGCCCGTTGCTCTTGAAATTGAACCCACCTTACAAAAGTATGTTACTTATGTCGAATGTTCATCTTCTTGGATCACCCCAATGTGAAAAAAACATAATAATTTATTATACTATAAGAGAAAAAATTATTTGTGTAAAATTGTTAGGGATGCTTTGTCATGTACGAGAGGTGTGCAAGTATCAACGTAGGGTACGCTGCATGAAAGATTATAAAAGGTCTTCATTTTACCGTCTCAGCTGTCCAGCAGGTTTTTTCAAATCAAATTCATTATATTAATCTTTTATTCAAATCAGACGAACGATTGGGTGGCTTGCAACGTTCCTGTGTAGATACAGCCAAAATGATCAGAATCTAAAAATTCCTTTTAACCAAGGCGAAAGTTCGACTCCTCCCCGTGTTTCATGTATGTTCTTTCCATACGTTCACGGAGCTTACTTTTGACACTATTCCACCTACTGAATCAATAATGTGTCCGATAGGACGCACCGGTGGCGTAAGGCACGACGAGTGGTAGTTGGCCACTCCCACCACCACTACTACTGCTACAAATATTCCCTCCCTCAGCTTTCATCCGAAGTGTTCCTAGGCAGTACCTCACACTGTTCCTTTTCCAACGATCTCTCTCTCTCTCTCTCTCGCATGGCCACGAAGATTATGAAGGCAGTCCAGTACGAAGGTTACGGCGGCGGGGCTGCCGGTCTCAAGGTAAAAGTCCATGTCATTTCTTCCTGGTCTTTGATTCTGTTTGTTGCTTATCGGCCTTTTAGACGAAGAAACTTAGGGTTACTTGTTTGCTTGGTCGAGGGTTCAGGCATGTTGTTGTGTGGAACCTAGTAAGAGAGGAGTGTCACCGAAAGAAGAGAGTTGGATTAGGTATACGTGTGTTTCTCGTTCTTCATCTTCGTTTCTTCAACTTGGTTCCTGCTCTACCTTCTTGAGCATGCTGAATTTGTTACTGCATTTTGTTTTAGAATTATTCTGCGGAATTTATACGCTCCACATTTCGTGCTTTGTATAAAAGATTGGGAATTACCCAAGCTATAAAAAGTCGCCATGGAAAATGAAAGAATGGGTGATTAAGAGGGGAAATGATATCAAGAGAGGAGGGAAGAAAATGACGGTAAAGTAGAGGACAAAAGAGGGGCAAAAAAGTGTGGGATATGGTGTAACGAAGGTAATGATGATGGGAGGAGCCACGTGACTCGTGATAATTGAAGTCAGGACGCGAGAAGGGACGCTTTGTTCTTTTCTTTATATATAAATATATATATATATATAGAAGATTACATGACTTGTTATACTGAGAAGTCTCGTCGATGTTATCACAAAAGTAAATCATCCAATCAACATATCATCTGTTGCATGGACACTTATGCGTTTTAGGTATAATGTATGAAAAGATTTAAAATGACAAGGTAAAACAGATGAGTTTGGGATTAATCTCATGTTACCAATAGTTTAACATTTTATATGATATATAAGGTTTCTGACTTCATTGTTTAAACTTTTTAGTTGTATTAGTATTTCGTCAACCATATACATACCTGACTCAAATTCAATTTTATATATATATATATATATATATTAAAGTTAAGTAGATCCTAGTAACCAAGGTCGAGTTGCACTTTGATTCAATTGAAGATGAATTATGTCATAATACGCCTAAAACATTAGTTTCATGATGATATACTTGAGTCACTTATGATATACAAAAATCTCATCTTACAAATTTAGAAAATATCAATTAACTTCTCAGGTCGAGGACTTGGATTGTTAGTGATAAGGTCGTGATATCATATCTCATATTGGTCACTTATCTTTTACAAAAATATCTACATATATATATAGTTAAAACATAATAGAGGTAGGCACTTTCAAATGAAAGGTATCAGATGATAGACCTGAAAAGTAAGAGAGAAAGTGATTATGAGGAGTTTGGTGACGGAACATAGCAATATGTTGGTGTTCAGTTCATTCGAGGGACTCTCCAATGAATGAAGTCATTTTGCAATCTAAGATACACACAACAATGTGGTCAAGGCTTATAAATTTATTGGACTCTTTCCTAACAATCCAAGTTCATGGGATTTTTAGTTACCCGATCAAAATCATTATCACAGTATCAGAGTAGATCATGAGTTGGAATATTCTTCAAAATGTTGAACACAAGTAGTTTTTAGAATGTATATTGGTAGCCTGGTGCTGTTCAAAGGGATCTCTTATGTGCATTCGTGCAATTGGCATTGCTTTACTTTCTTCACTGTAATTAATTGAGCCTTTGTCTACTTGGGATTGTGTTCACTGCAGCATACTGAAATCCCAATTCCTTCTCCCAAGAAGGATGAGGTTTTGTTGAAGCTGGAAGCCACAAGCGTAAACCCAATTGATTGGAAAGTTCAGAAAGGCATGCTACGTCCATTTCTGCCCCCCAGATTTCCATTTGTACCAGGTAAAATCTTGATGCATTTGTATTACAAGTTGATCCATTCATAATCCTAATTGCTACAGTCAAATTAGTCGCTGCAAATTGTGCATTTTTTATTGTCAAAAAAAGAAATTATCAATAAGCATATGTCCAGTATTTCACAACTTGTTACATCCTCCATTATGTCGAAGTGATTAAGAGGAAGAAAATTTTCATGAATTTACTTCTAGATTTAGTTCAGGGTTTTTATCTCATTTTGGGGTTAGTTTGTTTGTCTTTTTGTCCAATTGAATTTGAAATTTGTCTGTGGAAAGTATAAAGAAGGTCTACTTGTTGTTTCAGCAGAAAAAAATATACTAAATCTTTTCTGTTTCACCGGAGGTAGTGAACACATGCAGTTTGGGTTCTTCCTTCATCATTTTTCATCAAGCTCTTTCCATTAACATTTTCATCAAGCTCTTTCCATTAACATGGGTTTGGAGATGGATCAATGTTAGGATGGCTGACGGTGATAATTGAATCAATTCGATTTCAAATCCGCATGTGCAAGGAACCTTGATGATATCTATTTATAAGGAGACCAAGGTCAGATGGGATTCCCAACGCATGGTCCTTTCAACCCCCAAATTAGTGCCTGAAGTGAAGTAGGATGAAGTGAGGGTGAGTAGTATTTGACCTCAATAACCGTATAGTTAAATATAGGATGGTTATCGATATAATCGAAGCATGAAGGCGATAAACCTATGATAAGCGGTAAGCTTTTCCTTTGCTGTTCAACAAAGAATAAACTGAGTTACGATTAAGAAATTCAATCAATGATAAAAATTATAAATTGTAAAGAGAGTTGAGAAACGCCAATTTGTAAGTGTGTCAAATGCTCTGCTAAAATTTCATCAATGTCGATTTTGTTTTCATTTTCTAACATATTTTTATGTGATTTACACTCTGACCAGTTTTCTAGTTCATAATATACAGACTTTTCTTCGTGTTTATAGCAATGACACAGTCTCCATAATTATTTAATATTCAAATGCATATAAACTTTTTGGTTGATTTAAAACTGTTTGAGATTGACAGTATGGAGCATAATCGCCATCCTTTCTTTGTAAGTTAATCATGGAATTGACTCATAGGAAGCATAGACATCCGGAGTTAACCTTTTGAGCATTCTTAACACATCAAATATGATTCGGTGTTGGTTTTTAAGGTTATAGTCTGGTGTTTCATTAGTTAGTGTACAAAGAGAGAATGATACAATTCTGATTTGACATCGAAAAATTAAAATGTATCAAAACTAGCTGCAATCAGAAACCTTTGAGCAAGCTAAAATGATGCTTGTATTTATTATATCAGCTATGTATGTCTTAATGAGCTCCTGGTCCAATGCCTATTGTTCATTTCACATGTTATGGTTACACAAGTTCATCTAAATCTAGGTTATACTTGATTGTATCAGTATTATACAAACACCAAGCACAGTTCACAATGCATCATAGTATACTACTATCTTTTAACATTACTGGCAAGTTTAAAAGGAGCTTAAATGATGTGGATGGTTGATAATTAAGCTTTGACTGCAAAATCAGGCTGACATTGGCCCATATGGCAACATAAAAAAGCTTTCTGAACTTGAAGGGAATTTCTACAGGATTTGTTGTATTGCTGGAGACTCCTGTTATGTAGTATTTACTTGTGTTTTGTGAAACAGGTGTTGATGTAACGGGAGAAGTCACTGAGGCAGGTCCAGAAGTTGCCGACTTTAAGAAAGGTGACAAAGTCATTGCAATGCTTAGTCTTCCAGTAAGTATTCCATGCAACAAATTTCTACTCCGTTTTATGCACATTCACTGGAGGGGTCTAAAAGCAGAGATAAACATTTAAGTACAGTGCCAATTCTCACATCCCTGTGAAGATCAATTACTATAATAACTCCACAAAGAGGAATCCCGTACTGTTGTTGTTGCTGAGAGATCATGATAATTTCATCATCTGTTGAAATCATATATGTTCTTTGGGATTAATTCCATTTGATGATCTACGTTGTATACATCAACTATTGTGCTGATCTCTTTAACTATTGCAACCCATGTAGCCCCTCTGCATATGACGGGGATCCGAGAAGACAAAGGAAGACCAACTGCATGCTTGTTTCACATTCTATCTATCATGCAAGCTTCACGTTTGTGCTGATCTCGAGTTCTCATGAAATGGCAGAACAGTGGTGGACTTGCTGAGTTCGCTGTGGCACCGACGAACATGACAGTCTCCAGACCCGCCGAACTCTCTCCGGCTGAAGGTGCAGGCCTGCCGACCGCTGCCCTCATCGCCCTCCAGGCGCTGAGGACAGCCGGGACGACCAAGTTTGACGGCACAGGTAAATCTTCCAACATTCTTATTACCGCTGCCTCCGGCGGCGTCGGACACTACGCCGTCCAGCTCGCCAAGCTTGCAGGCTTGCATGTGACGGCCACCTGCGGCGTCCGGAACGTGGAGTTCGTGAAGCAACTTGGCGCCGACGAGGTTTTGGACTATAAGACCCCCCAGGGCGTCAGTCTCACGAGCCCCTCAGGCAAAAAGTACGACGCAGTGATCCACTGCGCGTCTGGTATTCCCTGGTCGACCTTTGAGCCCAATTTGAGCGCTTACGGCACGGTCATCGACATCTCTCCCTCCTTGAAATCGATGGTTGCTGCTCTGTACAAGAAGGTGACCTTGTCGAAGAAGAAGCTGGTGACGTTGGTGCTGGCGCCCAAAGTGGAGGACATGAGGTTTGTGGTGGAATTGGCCAAGGCAGGCAGGCTGAGGACATGCGTGGATTCGATACATGGGTTGAGCACGGCCGAGGCGGCTTGGGCTAAAAGCATCTCCGGGCATGCCACGGGGAAGATCATCGTCGAAATGTGATGCGGTCGGTGTTGTGCGTCCTGCGTTTGAGACTCTGTAAGCTCTGTTGGTTGCTTCTCTCGTGCTGTGTCATCTCGACATGTATTCACCGCTGCTCCTTAAGCAAATAAATTAGGTTATGTAACTATGACCTTTTCTGGTAAATGTCTCGGTCAAGACACGTATCAGATAGTCCACTGTCAAACCTCTGGTCGGGTCAATGCGAACATGGACAGAAACAGTGTCGCCTGTTTTCTCGAGACCGGTGACAACCCAGCGTAGATGGGAGGGGTGAATGTGATGGCAGAGTTTGCCCGATAAGCTTCCTCATAATTTTTTTTACCAAATAATATATTTCGTAATTATTTTGGATAATTTTTTCTGAAAAAAATTATTTTGTTTATTTTTTAAAAAATATCTCATACTTTTGTTTTTCCTCAAATGATGTCTCTGTCATGAATAATGTTCAAAATACCCGTCATCAACCCCGATGATACATTTCATGTTGGTCCTAAGTGTTTTGGTTTGTTATAGTACTTTTATCATCATAATAAAAATATCATAAAATTTATTTAAAAATATTATAAATCATACAAATAGATTCATAACCTTAACAACCCAACTTTAAACCTAAAAATTTAATATCATAATGTTTTATGAGCAATGATATAATTATTTTTTAATAATTTTACAGTATTTTTAACACCTCAACAAAAACATTATAACATTATTGGAAAACACTATAAGTGAGTTTAATGGAACCAAAATATATTAGAAATTATTTAAAATATCATATGATGATTCAGATAGGCATTTATAACAGTTTAGTAATAACATCACCCAAACAAGAGTTAAAAATTAGTACGTTATGGTGTTTTGGGCACCACAACAAAAATATCATATAATCTACTTGAAAATACTATAAATGAACCAAATCTAAACCAATTACAAGCCTAATAATATGATACCATAATGATCTATAAGCAATGACAACCAAGATATGATATCACTTATAGTATTTTTTTAATAACTTTATAGTGTTTTTAAAATCTCAATAAAAAACTATAATGCTATTGAAAAATACTGTACATGAGCCGAATGAAATACTATAACGGTTCAAAACTAGTGAAAAACTTAACGAAAAAAGTACTCTCAGAGTTGATGAGAAGTATTTTGAGTATTATTCGAATTACGGGCATCATTTGATAAAAATCAAAATAGGAGCACTTTTTTTGGAAAAAAAACAAAAAAGAGAGGGTTTTTTGAGAAAAATTGCTTATTCATTTTTACATGAGGGTATTTTATTATATAAATACTAGTTTTACTCTCATGAATCTTTTGTACTACTTTGGGTCTTTATATTAGTTTGGGTTAATGAACTGATTGAGGTAGATGAATCAATTTGAATTAATAAATTTATTCATTTCTTTAAACCTTCCTTATCCTCCCTAGACTCTTTTGCCTCCTCATCTATTTTCTCATCCTCTTCCTCATGCCTCCTTATCTATCTTCAAATCCTCATCCTTAGCCTTCTCCATCAACCTCCTCTGTCTCATTCTTCTTCTCTCTCTTCGTCTCTCCCTTCTCATTCTTATAATTTACCCATACAAAAGGTCATTTTTATAATTTAAGATATTTTCAAGGTTTCATAAAAAAATTAGCTAAAAAAATTATAATTCAGGCTTAAATTGATAAAAAGAATAAAATTTTAAGTTTTAACATTGAATTAATTGAAATTAAGTCCTTTAATGTTTCAAAAATAGAAAAGATGGTCATTTAAGGCTTTCCTAGGCATGAAAATTTTATAATTTTTAGATAAAAAAATTTCAGTTACATCGTTTTTGAATAGGATAAAAAAAAAGTATAGCTCCATTAAAAAATAGTGTAACTTAGGATAAAAAAAATCTTTTTCCAAAACTTCATAAAATCAACTATGATAATATTCAAGTGATTTTGGACCAAAATGATTCTAGATTCACTTTGAATTGGTCCAAAACAAAAAAAAAAAAAGTTTTTTTGAGACTTTTAGTGGTTCTAGATTAAAAATAAAAAAAATGGTTCTAGATTCACTTTAACTGAAAATAAGACTTTTAGTGGTTAAAAAATAGACAAATTGACATTTAGGGATTCATAAGATATCTTCAAGGTTTCATGAAAATTTTAGCCAAAAAAAATTATAAATTTACCTTAACTTAGCCAAAAATAAAAAATAAAAAATTTCAACTTCTAAGATTTAATTAATTGAAAGTAGGTACTTTAATGGTTCAAAAATAGAAAAATTAACAAGTTTGTGTATCCTTAGGCATTCATAAGGTTTTATGAAAATTTTAAAATTTTAGATAAAAAATTTAGTTATATCAGTTTTGAACTCAAGGTCTAAAAAAAGAATTTGTTTTTTAAAACTTTATAAAATCATCTCTGATAATATTCAAGTGATTTTGACCTGGAACGGTTCTAGATTCACTTTAAATTGATCAAAATAAAAAAAATACAATTTTAAGTTTGTTTAGTGCTAAATTAACTAAGAATAAGATTTTTAATCATCCATATAGGGATTCATTAGATGTTTACAATGTTTCATGAAAATTATATATAAAAAAATAATTTCAGCTTAAATTGGCCAAAAATAAAAATAAAAATATTTTAGCTTTTAAAGTTGAATTAACCGAAAAGTAATTATTTAGGGTTTACTTGGGTATTTTTAAGGTTTTATGAAAATTATGATATTGTTGGTTTAACAAAATCTCAATTACTCGAAAATCAGTGTAACCATATTAAAAAACAATGCAACATAGGATCCGATTTTTTTTTTCGTTGAACTTTAGAATCATTCTTTAATAATATTCAAGTTGTTGTTGGCCCAAAGTGGTTTTAAATTCATCTTAAATTGAGAGAAATAAAAAAAACATAAATTCAACTTTTTAATATTGAAATAGGTAAACTACCTATTTTAATGGCTTGAGATATATATATATATATGTATATAATTTATTCTTTTGGCCTTTATAAGTTATTTTTAAGGTTTTCTTAACCTTTGAGAGTTTTTAGTTTTTATTATTATTTATATAATTTGATTTTTATAATTTTTATGATGATAATTATTTTATAATTTTAATATTTTAATATACTTATTACTATAAATTAATATATATTAATATGATGTAATTTCTAAGTACTATTTATTCTGAATCGATCGAACATTCGATTCAATTGAATGAGCTTTAAAATATAAAATAATTAGTAAAATAGTGGTTGAGAATACTTGTCCGGCTGCGAGGAAAATTAAAAAAAAATGGAGGCAATCTCGCCTTAAAAAGAATGCCTCCGGTAAAAAAAAAAAAAAAAAATCAGTGGTTAGAAAATTTTTCTATAAATTGCCCAACGTGTGACATACCTCAGACTCAAAGAGGCGCGCCTATGCCATCGTCCCTCACCCCGACTCACCTCAATGGGTGGGACCCTCGGTGTGGCATGCGGGGTTAGAAAGCCGTGGGAAGAAATTTCTCCTTCCAAATAATAGAACACCTCCCTTGGATAGTTATATGCTGCCGTGGCAGAACGCTTAAACCCTAGCCGACCTTGGCGCGTTCCTTTGCAGTCCTCGCCCCACCGACGGAAACCTCCCGTCTTGCTGCCTTACTCTCTCTGTCCGGCTGCTCAAGGTATCATTAGACATTTTTCTTTTGGAATGTTCATGTACGCTTTGTTCGCAATCTTATCTGGTTAAACAAAAATTGATATGAAGTGTTTTTTTTCTCTATTTCGATCTATTCTAGATCATTCATCGGTGCTTATTACGTTATCTTTGTCTTTGCATCGTTTGTAGATATTAGGGATATGATAAAGATGCCGCCTTTCTAATTGAATCTATTAAATGGCTGTTTGACATAATGTTTTAGCTCCTTTTTTTTTCTCCATATTATCTAATTAATTGCACATTACGGTGTAATCATACTACGTATAATAAGTGGATGAATCAGTAATGTGGTTGGTATCGCTTCGTGTTTTCTAGACTAATCCATGAAAATTAAAAGGACAAAAGATGGATAGCTAGTTCTTGAATTTTCTTTGGGGGACCCAAACTGTGTCTGCTTTGGTAGACTCTGTTTTTGGGCCTTAAGAAATTGTTCCAGCTGATGCTTGGGATCAGACATTTTACACAGTTGGAGTATTGTTAGTTTTTAGTTTTCCTTGATACTCTAGAAGTAGCCTCAAGTTATTGCGAGGCTAATACAACAAGAAATACAAGGTTGAATTACAGAAGCTAATGACAGTTGTTTGTACTTGATAAGTTATACTGTAGACTACATAGGACAATTGGAAATTCAACTTTGTGTAATCCTAGTTGTTGATCCATGTATGTTGGCTTAGACTCTAATTTTTTTGGTTTGGGTAACATATTTTACAATTATTTGGCTGAAAAATGGAGGTTTTTGTCTAACTAGTTGGGACCTATCAAAAGGTCTTTATTTCTTGTTCTTTGGACCTTCATATCAAGGAACATCGTTTCCTGCAAGTCGATCGTATCGATCTATGGTTAGACCGGTATGTATCAGTCTATATTGCATCAATACATTGGTAATATGAAAAAAGGCCAAGAATTACTCGAAATTAATAAAACCCTATTTTTATGATTTTTATCATAATTTATTAGTATAAAATTATATTTAAATAAAAATAAAGTGTATATAAGCCATGAATAAATAGAAATTCAAGGTTACAAGGATTCAAAATTAAATTTATCTTTTCTAATTTGTTGAGAACAACTTTATTGTATATTTCCTTCATCAAAAGAAGTTACTTTCATTGATTGTGAATCACCTACAAAGAAAAGAGTTGAGATGTTAGATTAGGTGGCAAAACTTTAAGATTTGAGTATAATAACATACTATTCAAATAACAATTATATTCGCCTATATTTATCGCTAAATTTGTAGAATCTATAGGGTCGATTCAAATAGAAGTTTGGGTAGGTATTTGTGCTCCAAATCTTGCAAGTAAGGTATTGAAAGATATATTTACGAGTCTAGTTTCTAAAGAATCATGTTTCATACAAATTAGAATTTTTAACAGAGATACTATTCTCTGACCTTTCGTAACTATATTGCTTGCAACTCTCTGTTGGAAATTCTAATTGGTATGAAACATGATGTATTTTATGTTTTAATGCTCATAAAGTATATACCGGATCCCTCTCATATCAATAAGTATGAGTCGATTGTGATCGATAAATACTTGTCTTATGTGGAAGAGTCCACTCAAATCATTGATTAAAAAAAAAGATCATAAGAAATAGGATTATTCCTATAGTTAAAGTGATTTGAAATTATCATTCTATTAACGAAACTACTTGAGAGCTAGAGGAAGAAATGAAGACAGTGTCTCTTCATCTTTTCATCGATGGAGGTATGATAAATTTAGAGAACTAAATTTTATTTTTAAAGGGGGAGAGTGTAATATCCCTCATTTTTGAAATTTTTATAAGGATCTGTTTATAATGTAAGGACCTATTTGTAAATATGAGGATTGTTTAATAATTCTTTTACATTAAATAATTTTATATTGAAAGTTTATTGCTAGGGACCTAAATGTGAATCTTAGTAATTAGATATCATTTGTGAAAGATTTATATTAAGTTAAAAAAAAAATAGAGGACATGTGTCACTAGAACCTAATGATGGTGCCACTTATGCTTGTTTTATGGATGACACATAAGCTTTCTTCATGAATACTTGCCACCTTGCCATCTTTGCGCTATCCAAATCTAAGCAATTAGAGGAGAAAACTAAAGGAAAACTTACCAAATGAGGAAACTTGCTATAACCAATGTAGACTTGAGAAGATAAGGGAAGAGAAATTAAAGTAAAAGAAGTTTTGCTTTAGCTTGAGGTTTTGAATTAATTTCTCATATTTGGTAATCAAATTTTTCTAAGGCAAGTGTTCTAACCCTTTTCTACTGCAATTCTAATATTTGCTTTTGCCTTGATTATAAAAAATTTGAAGAGTTCTGGCCTTGCATCTGATATCAATCTTGTTTAGTTATAAAGCTTTGAATATAAAATTTTTGAGATTTATGACCTATCTACCTTGTTCTTGTTATGACTCTTTGTACTGAATTTTGATTTGGGTAAAACTTGCTTTATCTGAAAAATACTCATAATCTTTTTTTCCATATCTTGATTGAAAGATTTGGAGTACAAATGCTTGTCAAACTTCTATTGAATTGACCTTATAGATTCAACAAAATAGAGATACTAATCTCTGACCTTTCGTTATTATATTTCTTGTAACTCTTTGTTAGAAATTTTAATTTGTATGAAACATGATTATTTGGAAACTAGACTCATAAATCTATCTTTTAGTACCTTACTTGAAAGATTTAGAGCACAATTCCTTGCCCAAACATCTATTGGAATCAACCCTATGGATTCTGCAAAACAGAGATTTTGTTCTCTGACCTTTGGTAACCAAATTATTTATAACTCCCTGTTGAAAACCCAATTTGTATAAAACTTATTTTATCTGAAAGTCGATTGATATATCTTTCCAATGATACTTTTCTTGAGTAAATTAGAGCATAGTTGATTATTCAAATTTTTTTATACAACGTGTCTCACAAATCTGCCAGAATAGAACTTTTGCCAATTTTACCTATTCTTGTTTTATCTTTATTGAAATTGAATTCATCTAGAATTCTTTCTTCAATTGAGCTTTATGTGATTGCCTTAAACTCTTGTATGCCCTTGTCCCTAACCCTTTTCATATCTGAACGCATTATGTGAAAGTTTGTGTTTGCATCGTATTGTTTCATATAGGCATATGAATGTTTTCGTTGTTTCGCATGTGCTTCTGATATGTGCCAATTTTATTGCTCATAATATTCTTTTGTACTCCGGTGTTTGTGGGATAATGTGAACCTTTGTCAGAAATGGGAAAGAGTGTTATGTTTAGAGCTCGCGATGCTTTATCGGCCCCCTTTGACTTCATTCAGATGTGGGTGGATGGAGCTCCTAGAGAGGGCAAACTTACATTTTATGGTCGTCCAGAAATGGATGGACCATATTATGTTATGACCCCACTTCACTCTTTATGTTTGTTGACATGTTATCCAAAGTTTTGCTTATATGTTCCTATGTGCGCTTTAGATAAAAATAAAATGAATGCAATGTTAAATATGACATTTGAGCTTATGTTTCTTATTTGTTCATTTGATATTCTCTAAAATATTTCATACGCCATTGATATGCTTTGAAATATTTCATACGCCATTGATATGCTTTGAAATATTTCATACGCCATTGATATGCTTCGAAATATTTTATATGTCATTGATATGCTTCAAAATATTTTATACGCTATTGATATGCTCCGAATTATTTCATACGCTATTGATATGCTCCAAAATATTTCTGACGCTTTTGATGTGCTCCAAAAATACTCTTTACTCCATTTGTTATGAACCAAATATGTTTTGAATGAAATGATATTTGCGATTATATATTTACTGAGATGATATTTATGAATTCTTGCATCCCTACCTTGCATTTTGATACTATGTTTATTTGAAACTATCCTCTCTCGCCATAGATATGTTAGTCGTTTGCTGAGCTTTGTAGCTCACTCCATTGCTATATAAAATTTTCAGGTTAGCTTGTCGCTCACTAAAATGTTGGAATTGAGCTGAGGCAATGGAAAACTATTCAGATTTTAGGCAAATCTTTGGGGGTTTATGTGTTGTTGTATAAGTACCCTTTGCTTGTAATGAAATGTTAACAAATTTGGATTGGTGTATCTTGTAAACATTTAAAAGTACCTCTAATGTTTGGGATTTTAGAATGTTAAGTTTAGTTTTATAACGATATGAACTTGTAGTAAATGATTAGTTTTGCTATTATATAGATTCTAACACTAGTGAATTTATAAGTGTAGCTAATGTTTTGTTAAGTTGGCGTTGGGTTTCGTGAATTATCGAGTAAGGTGGTGTATGATTATAAGCTGCACAGGTTTTATAGATATGAATGATGTTTGAATGTTTTTCAGTGTCCTTAAATGTTAGTTTGGATCTTAGAGTGGATTATTGATGAATTATAATATTCTTGATTTAAAATAGGTTCACACATTTTGATTGTATTAATTTGGAGGGTGTGATAGAGGTGGTATCACAGTATATCGAAAGGACAAATGAGAAACATAAGCTCAAATGTCATATTTGACGTTGCATTCAATTTATTTTTATCCAAAGTGCATATAGGAACACATAAGCAAAACTTTGGATAACATGTCAACAAACATAGCGAGTGAAGTGAGATCATAACATAATATGGACCATCCATTTTTGGACGACCATCAAACATAACTACGTTTGGGAGCTCCATCCATCTATGTCTGGATGAAGTCAAAGGGGGGCGACAAAGTATCGCAGGCTTTAAACATAACTTCCTTTCTTATTTTTGGCAAATGTTCGCATTATCTCTCACAAACATCGGAGTACCAAAGGACATCGTGGGCAATAAAATTGGCACGTATCAGAAACACATGCGAATCAACGAAAACATACATGTGCCTATATGAAACAATACAATGCAAACACAAACTTTCGCATAATGCAAAAGAATTAGGGACAAGAGCATGCAAGAGTTTAAGGCAAACACATAAGGCTCAATTGAAGAAAGAATTCTAGATGAATTCAATTTCAAAGAGATGAAACAAGAATATGCAAAATTGGCAAAAGTTTTGTTCTGGCATATTCTGTGAGACATATTGTATAAATAATTTGAATAATCAATTATGCCCCAATTTACTCAAGAAAGGTATCATTGGAAAGATATACCAATCTATTAGATAAAACAAGTTTTATATAAATTGAAGTTTCCAATAAAGAGTTACAAATAATTTAGTAACTGAAGGTTAAAATATTTATTTTACAGAATCCATAGGATCGATTCTAATAGATGTTTGGGTAGGGATCTGTGCTCCAAATCTTTTAAGTAAGGTACTGAAAAATAGATCTACTAGTCTAGTTTCCAAAACATCATGTTTTATACATATTAGAATTTCTAATAAAGAGTTAGAAGCAATATAGTAACGAAAGGTCAGAGAATAGTATCTATGTTTTGCAGAATCTATAGGGTCGATTCAAATAGAAGTTTGGGTAGATATTTGTATTCCAAATCTTTCAATTAAGGCATGGAAAGAAAGATCTATGAGCATATTTTCAGATAAAGCAAGTTTTGCCCAAATAAGAATTCGGTACAAAGAGTTGTAACAAGAACAAGGCAGATAGGTCATAAATCTCGAAAATTCTAGATTCAAAATTTTATAACTAAACGAGATTGATATCAGATGCAAGGCCAGAACTCTTCAAATTTCATATAATCAAGATAAAAGCAGAGATTAGAATTACAATAGAAAAGAGTTAGAACACTACGAAAAATTTAATTCCCAAATATGAGGAATTGATTCAAAACCTCAAGCCAAAGCAAAACTTCTTCTACTTCAATTCCTCTTCCATTATTTTCTCAAGTCTATATTGGTTACAGCAAGTTTCCTCATTTGGTAAGTTTTCCTTTAGTTTTCTCCTCTAATCGTTTCGATTTGTCTAGCACAAAAATGATAAGGTAGCAAGCATGCATGAGGGAAGCTTATATGTCATCCATAGAACAAACCTAAGTGACACCATCCTTAGGTTAGTTAGTGACACATATCCTTTATTTTTTTTAACTTAATATGAATCTTTCACAAATCATATCCAATTGCTAAGATTTACATTTAGGTCCCTAGCAACAAACTTTCAATATAAAATCATTTAATGTATAAGAATTATTAAACAATCCTTATATTTATAAACAGGTTCATACAAAAATTTCAGAAATGAGGGATATTTTCACTATGTTATACCCCTCAAATTTAACACATTCAAGAGGCGTGAACCTATCTTAAATATAGAAAATTTATAATTTATCAACAATCCAATCCAGGATCTTTGAGGATATTGAAAAACATTCAAACATTTTTTACACATATAAAACCTGTGCAGTTTATAATCATACACCACATCACTCGATAACTCAAGAAACTCAAAGCCAACTTAACATAGCATTAACAACACTTATTAATTCACTAATGTGAGAATATGTACAATCGTAAAACCAACCATTTACCATAAGTTCATATCATCATAAATTAAATTTAACATTCCAAAATTTCAAACTTGAGAGATCTTTTAAAGCTTTTACATGATACATAAATTCTGATTCATCGACAACATTTCATTATATACAAAATGCACTTATATAACAACAACATATCAACCAATAAGACTTGCTCAAAATTTGAATAGTTTTCCATTGTCTTAGCCCAATCTTATATTTTAGCGAGTGACAAGCTAACATTAAAAATTTATATAGCAACGGGGTGAGCTACAAAGCTTAGTAAGCGATTAACGTATCCAGGGCGAGAGGATAGTTTCAAACAAACTTGATATTGAAATGCAAGACAGGGATACAAGAATTCATGGATATTATCTCATTAGATATAAGATCATAAATGTCATTTCATTTGAAACATACGTTGTTTATAACAATAGAGGAAGGAGTATTTTGGAGCATATCAAAGGCATAAGAAATATTTTGGAGCATATCAATGGCGTATGAAATATTTCGGATAACAATGGTGTATAAAATATTTCGGAGCATATCAATGACGTATGAAATATTTCGAAGCATATAAATAATATATGAAATATTTCGGAGCATATCAATAGTATATAAACTATTTTGGAGCATATCAATGGCGTATGAAATATTTCGGAGCATATCAATGACATATGAAACATTTCAAGTTTTATACAAATTGGAGTTTTCAATAGGTACAAATAATTTGGTAACCAAAGGTCAGAGAACAAAATCTCTGTTTTACAGAATCCATAGGGTCGATTCCAATAGATGTTTGGGCAGAGATTTGTGCTCCAAATCTTTCAAGTAAAGTACTGAATTAGAATCATGTTTTATACAAATTAAAATTTTTAACGGAAAGTTACAAGCAATATAATAACGAAAGATCAGAGAATAGTATCTTTGTTTTGCAGAATCGGGTCAATTCAAATAGAAGTTTGGGCATGTATTTATGCTTCAAATCTTTCAAGTAAGGTACTGAAAGATAGATCTACGAGTCTAGTTTCCAAAAAATTATGTTTCATACCAATTAGAATTTCCAATAAAGAGTTATAAGCAATATAGTAACGAAAGATCAGAGAATAGTATTTCTGTTTTGCAGAATTTATATGATTGATTCAAATAGAAGTTTGGGTGGACATTTGTACTCTAAATCTTTCAATTAAGGTATGGAAAGAAAGATCTATGAGTCTATTTTCAAATAAAGCAAGTTTTGCCCAAATAAGAATTCGGTACAAAGAGTTATAGCAAGAACAAGATAGATAGTTCATAAATCTCGACAATTCCAGAGTCAAAGCTTATATTTAAACGAGATTGATATCAGATGCAAGGTTAGAACTCTTCAAATTTATTATAATCAAGGCAAAGATATAGATTAGAATTACAGTAGAAAAGGGTTACAACACTTGCCTTAGAAAAATTTCTTTCCCAAGTGTAAGAAATTGATCCAAAACCTCAATCCAAAACAAAACTTCTTATGCTACTTCAATTCCTCTTCCCTTCTCTTCTCTAGTCTACATTGGTTGCAGCAAGTTTCCTCATTTGGTAAGTTTTCTTTTAGTTTTCTCCTCTAATTGCTTAGGTTTGGCTAACACAAAGATGACAAGGTGACAAGCATGCATGAAGGAAGCTTATGTGTCATTCATAGAATAAGCATAAGTGACTTCATCTTTTGGTTAGTTAGTGACACATGCCCTTTATTTTTTTTAAACTTAATATGAATCTTTCACAAATCATATCCAATTGCTAAGATTCACATTTAGGTCCATAGTAATAAACTTTAAATATAAAATTATTTAATACAAAAGAATTATTAAACAATCCTCATATTTATAAATAGGTCCTTACATTACAAATAGGTCCTTATAAAAATTTCAGAAATGAGAGATATTACACTCTTCCTCCCTTAAAAGTAAAATTTAGTTAAACAAATTTGGTATCAAAATACAAGCCAAGGATACAAGAATTTATGGATATCATCTCATTAGATGCAGAATCAACAATGTCATTTTATTCGAAACATACTTTGTTCATAACAATAGAGTAGTGAGTATTTTGGAGCATATCATTGGCGTAAAAAATATTTAGGCGTACATCATTGTCGTAAGGAGTAGTTCAAAACATATCAATGACATATGAAACATCTCGGAGCATATCAATGACGTATGAAATATTTCGGAGTATGTCAATGGCATATGAAATATTTTGAAGTATATCAAAGTCATAACGAACCTTTCGGAGCATATCAAAAGAATAAATAAGAAACATAAACTCAAATGTCATGTTTGACGTTGTATTCATTTTATTCTTATCCAAAGCATATATAAACTCATAAGCAATACTTTGGATATCATATCAAAAACATAGAGGGTGAAGTGGGATTATAATATAATATGGTCCATCCATTTCTAGACGATCACCAAACATAAGTCTCCTACGTCTAGGAGCTTCATCTACCCACGTTTGGATGAAATCAAAGGGGGCCGACAGAGCATTGCGGGCTCTAAGCATAACTCTCGTTATCATTTTTGGTAAATGTTTACATTATCCCACAAACACTGGAGTACAAAAGGACATTGTGAATAATAAAATTGGCACATATCGGAAGCATATGCGAAACAACGAAAATATACACATGCCTATATGAAACAATACGATGCGAACATAAACTTTCGCATAATGCATTCGGATATGGAAAGAACTAAGGACAACAACATACAAGAGTTTTAGGTAATTACATAAGGCTCAATTGAAGAAAGAATTCTAGATGAATTCAATTTCAAAGAAATGAAACAAGAATAAGTAAAACTGACAAAAGTTCTATTTTGGCAAATTCTATGAGGAATATTATACAAATAATTCGGGCAATCAATTCTGCTCCAATTTACTGAAGAAATGTATTATTGGAAAGATATACCAATATACTTTCTGATAAAACAAATTTTATATAAATTGGAATTTTCAATAGGGAGTTACAAATAATTTGGTAACCAAAGGTCAGAGAACAAAATTTTTGTTTGGTTGAGTCCATAAGGTTGATTCCAATAGATGTTTGGGCAGGGATTTGTGCTCCAAATCTTTGAAGTAAGGTATCGATAGATAGATCTACGAGTCTATTTTACAATAAAGTATGTTTTGCATTGATCAGAGTTTCCTACAAGGAGTTATAAGCAATTTAGTATCAAAAAGTTAGAAATTATGGTCCTTATTTTGCAGAATTCTTAATGTTAGTCGAAATAGAAGTTTGGGTAGTCTAACTAACTCTGAATCTTTCAATCAAGGTATAGAAAGAAAGATCTACTAGTTTATTTTCAAATAAAGCATGTTTTGCCCAAATCAGAATTCGGTACAAAGAGTTGTAACAAGAACAAGGCAGATAGGTCATAAATCTCGAAAATTCTAGATTTAAAACTTTATGTCTAAACGAGAGGGATATCGGATGTAAGGCCAGAACTCCTCAATTTTCTTATAATCAAGGCAAAAAGCACAGATTAGAATTGCAGTAGAAAAGGGTTAGAATACTTGCCCTAGAAAAATTTCATTCCTAAGTTTGTGGAATTAATCCAAAACCTCAAGCCAAAACAAAACTTATTCTTTTACTTCATTGCCTCTTCCCTTCTCTTCTCAAGTCTACAATGGTTGTAGCAAGTTTCCTCATTTGGTAAGTTTTTCTTTAGTTTTCTCATTTAATTGCGTAGGTTTGGCTAACATAAAGATGGCAACGTGACAAGCATGGATGAAGGAAGCTTATATGTCATCCATATAACAAGCATAAGTGACAGCATCCTAGTGACACATTGTCCTTCAAATTTTTTTAATTTAATATTAATTTTTCATAAATTATATCCAATTGCTAAGATTCACATTTAGGTCCATAGCAATAAACTTTCAATATAAAACCATTAAATGTAAAAAAATTATTAAACACTCCTCATATTTAAAAATATGTTCTTGTAAAAATTTCAGAAATGAGAGAAATTACTCTCCTCCCCTTAAAAGTAAAATTTAGTCATCGAAATTTATCAAACCTCTATCGATTAAAAGATGAGGAGACACTTTCTTTATTTCTTCCTCTATCTCTCTAAGTAGTTTTGTCAATAGAATGATGCTTTCAAATCACTTTAACTAAAGGAATAATTCTATTTCTTAGGATTTTTTCTTTCTTATCATTGATCTGAGTGGACTCTTCCATATAAGACAAGTCTTTATCGATCATAATCAGACGTATACTTAATGACATGAGAGGGATTCATTATATATTTTCTGAGCATTAAAACATAAAATGCTTCATTCTTTCTAGAGGTTCTGGGTAGATCTAAAATAAAGTCCATGGTAACACATTACCATTTCCATTCAGGAATATCTAAATTTTGCAACAAACCTTTAAGTCTCTGGTGTTCTAATTTGATTTACTGATAAGTCAAACACTTTGAAACATATATTGTAATCTTTTTTTTTATGCCTTCCCACCAATAATGACTTTTGAGATCTCTATACATCTTAGTGTTACCAGGATGCATGGTATACTTGGAATTATGAACTTCCTTCAAGATTTGTTTCTTAATATCTGGATGCTCTTTTACATATATAAGATGACAAAAATTAACCCCTTTTGCATATGACGATGAGCTTGAAGTGTTGATATAAGGCAAGGAGGTGAATTATGCCTAATACCCTCAAAATAAAATATGGTTTATTCTGGTATGTAAAAAGTGATCACTTTGGTATAACAATCTATATTGGCATGATAGGAAGATAGCCAATCCATATCAAGTATAATATCAAAATCTTGGATCTCTAGGAGAATCAAATAAGCAAAAGATTCGTGTTCTTCAAAAGAAATCAGACAAGATGTAGATCAAGTTTGTTGTCATAGAATCCCCAACAGTCGTAGTTACATATAGCATATAATCCAGTGGGCTAGGTTGAATACCCAAGTGACAAGCAAAATACTGTGAAACAAACGATAGATTGGAACCAGGGTCAATCAAAACTTTTGTATTTCTATTAAAAACATGAATATTATTTTCGACCACTGATTTAGAAACTCTGGAGTATATTCAGTGATAGTATATACTTTGACATGGGCTGATGATCGAGGAGGCAGTGGCCCTTTCTACTTGTTTAGAGGGCAGTCTTTTACAATTTTCCACAAGCTAAACAAGCTCTAGTCACCCGAAAACATTAACTTGTTTCATGATTTAACCCATATATTTTACATGATTGAGCCTTTTATGGTGATTTTCCTTTCCCAAATCTAGATGTCATCTTGTTACCACTTTCTGATTCATTTCCTTTGTTACTTTTACTAATAAACTTGTCCTTGCTATTCCTGTCCCTGATCTCCAGAAATTCTCTTTATTATTCCCCATTGGTGCTTAGCCTCTCCTTTTAACATAAATGTGACCAAAGAGATCTTCTGATCATAAGGGCAATTTAAGACATCAATTATTTTCTCCATTAGCATCATCCAATGTTTTGCCACGATTGGATTAAGCCCACCACTGAAAAAGGGAAGACTAAGCTTTTTAAATTGTTCTATTCTCAATCCATTCAAATTTGATATCCCTAATCAACTCTTTCATCCCACTCAATTAATCAGAAGAAGATGAGGTATGAGGACCATATGTCCTCATCATCCTAGATGCCTAAAAGACATCAAAGTAAATTTTTATCGATCACTATATAATTTACTAAACCTCAATATATTTTGCATATTAAACATATTAAACAGGTCCTCATGTAAGGACCTGTTTGTAATTATAAGGACCTATTTTGAATTGTTTATAAGGATCTATTTGTAAATATGAGGATTGTTTAATAATTCTTTTGCATTAAATAATTCTTTTGCATTAAGGATGGTGTCACTTATGCTTGTTCTATGGATGACACATAAGCTTCTTTCATGCATGCTTACCATCTTGCCATCTTTGTGTTAATCAAACCTAAGCAATTAGAATGGAAAACTAAAAGAAAACTTACCAAATGAGGAAGCTTGCAGCAACCAACGTAGACTTAAGAAGAGAAGGGAATAGGAATTGAAGTAGAAGTTTTGCTGTGGCTTGAGGTTTTGGATCAATTCCTCACATTTGGGAATCAATTTTTTGTAAAACAAGTGTTCTAACCTCTTCTTATTGCAATTCTAAATTTTGCTTTTACCTTGATCATAAGAAATTTGAAGAGTTCTGGCCTTGCATTTTATATACCTCTTGTTTAGATAAAAAACATTAATTCTGGAATTTTCGAGATTTATGATCTATTTGTCTTGTTCTTGCTATAACTCTTTATACCGAATTTGATTTTGGGCAAAACTTGCTTTATTTGAAAATAGTCTCATAGATTTATCTTTCAGTATCTTACTTGAAAGATTTGGAGCACATACCTATCCAAACTTCTATTTGAATCGATCCTATAGATTCTACAAACAAAGATACTATTCTCTGACCTTTGTATGAAACATGAGTTTTTGAAAACTAAACTCATAGATCTATCTTTCAGTACTTTACTTGAAAGATTTGGAGCACAAATCCCTGCCCAAACATCTATTGGGATCGATCCTATGGATTCTGTAAAACAGAGATTTTGTTCTCTGATATTTGATTATCAAACTATTTGTAACTCCATGTTGGAAAGTTCAATTTGTATAAAACTTATTTTATCTGAAAGTAATTGTTATATCTTTCCAAGGATACATTTCTTGAGTAAGTTGAAGCATAATTGATTATTTGAATTATTTGTACAATGTTCCTCACAAAATCTGCTAAAACGGTACTTTTGTCAATTTTGCTTATTCTTATTTCATCTTTTTGAAATTGAATTCATCTAGAATTCTTTCTTCAATTGAGCCTTATGTGATTGCTTTGAACTCTTGTATGATCTTGTCCATTAATCTTTTTATATCTGAATGCATTATACGAAAGTTTATGTTCGTATCGTATTGTTTCATATAGGCACATGTATGTTTTCTATGTGCTTCCGATATATGCCAACTTTATTGGTCACAATGTTCTTTTGTACTTTGGTGTTTGTGGGATAATGTGAACATTTTCTAGAAATGGGAAAGGGAGTCATGTTTAGAGCCCGCGATGCTTTGTCGACTCTCGTTGACTTCATCCAGACGTGGGTGGATGAAGCTCCCTGATGTGGGAGACTTATGTTTGGTGGTCGTCCAGAAATATATGGACCTTATTATGTTATGATCCTACTTCACCCTTTATGTTTTTGATATGATATCCGAAGTATTGTTTATGAGTTTATATGTGCGCTTTGGATAAGAATAAAATGAATGCAATGTCAAATATAACATTTAAGCTTATGTTTCTTATTTGTTCAACCACACTTGTAAATCCACCAGTGTGAAAATCTATACAATCGTAAAACCAACAATTTACCACAAGTTCATATCATCGTAAATTAAACTTAACGTTCCAAAATTACAAAGGTGAGATGTTTTTTAAAACTTTTACACGATACATAAGTCAAATTTATCGATAATATTTCATTACACACAAAGTGTACTTATACAACAACATATTAATCAATAAATATTTGCCCAAAATCTTCTTGTTTTCCACTATCTCAATCCAATCCTAATATTTTAGTGAGTGACTAGCTAACCTGAAAATTTTTTATAGCAACAGGGTGAGTTACAAAGCTCAGCAAGCGACTAACGTATCCATGGCGAGAGAGGATAGTTTTAGACAAACTTGGTATCAAAGTGCAAGGCAAAGACAAGAATTCATGAATATCATCTCATTAGATATAAAATCGCAAATGTCAATTCATTCGAAACATCCTTTGTTCATAACAATAGAGTAAAGAGTATTTTTGGAGTATATTGAAGATGTAAGAAATATTTCGGAGCATATCAATAGCGCAAGGCAGATATAAAAATTTATGGATATCATCTCACTAGATATAGAATCGTAAATATCATTTTATTTTAAACATACTTTGTTCATAACAATAGAGTAAAGAGTATTTTTTGGAGCGTATGAAGGGCGTAAAAAATATTTTGGAGCATATCAATAGCGTATGAAATAATTCGGAGTATCTCAATGGCGTATGAAATATTTTGAAGTATATCAATGGTGTATGAAATATTTCGGAGCATATAAATTGCGTATGAAATATTTCGAAGCATATCAATGGCATATGAAATATTTCGGAGCATATCAATGACATATGAAATATTTCGGAGCATATCAAAAGAATAAATAAAGAACAAAAGCTCAAATGTCATATTTGACGTTGCATTCATTTTATTTTTATCCAAAGCACACATAGGAACACATTAGCAAAACTTTGGATAATATATCAACAAACATAGAGGGTGAAGTGGGATCATTACATAATATGGTCCATCCATTTCTGGACAACTATCAAACATAAGTCTGCCCCGTTTAGGAGTCGACAAGAGCATCGTAGCTCTAAACACAACTCCCTTTCCCATTTCTGGCATAGGTTCATTTTATCCCACAAACACCAAAGTACAAAAGGACTTTGTGAGAAATAAAATTAGGCAAAATTCAGTGTACCGAATTTTGATTTGGGCAAAACTTGCTTTATTTGAAAATAGACTCGTAAATCTATCTTTTAGTACCGTTGAAAGATTTGGAGCACAAATATTTGTCCAAACTTTTATTTGAATCAACCCTATAGATTCTGCAAAACAGAGATACCAGGGTGTTGAGATGGCTGACATTTCGCGTGCAACAACGGTCTGCAAAAAACAGGCCATGGCACGTGAAAATGGAGCCAATTTGGGTTGTTTTGCTCGGCGCGCCAAGCGGTCGCACTGTAGCATTGCAACCCGTTCGAACTTATATTTTTACAAGCAAAACACACAAAATCAAGGCAAAACATGCTGCCAAGCATCTGTACATATATGCAAAAGTGATGAACGATTCGTTGAACGAAGTTGTTGCGGGTACGCGACGTTTGTGACAATATGGAGGAGACCAATTTAGCTAGCCCTACTCATTCTAAGACCGAGGGGATAGTGTCTACCAAAGATCTCGCTAAGGGAAGGACCTCTAAATATGATTCTATGAATGTTACAAATCGGTTTCGGTTTCCCCCTTTTTCAAATGAAGATGATGAGTTCGAGGATGATACTCCTATTGTAAAAATAGGGCGGGGGGGGGGGGGGGGGTGAATTAGTGCTTTAGAAAAATTTCGATTTGAAAGTTCGTTCGATGAAACCTGTATCGGAAATGCGTTTAACATATAATGTGAGTAAAGATAGTGAGCAAATAAATCAGTTAGTAATAAGAACGCAAAGCATAAAGGTAAATGCAAATCATATTTATAGTGGTTTGGTCGTCTCGACCTATGTCCATTTCCGATTTCTCTTCCCTTAAGACCATCGGCTTTCACTATTGATCTTCTTTTTAACGGGCGAATATCAATTACCCTTGTTACAATCCTTTCTCATTTTCACAGGCTCAAGGCGAAAATTAACAAGACCTCACTCCTTCCTTAGAAAGACTTCTAAACTCAAGGAGGAAGAGATTCAACACTTTAAGAGAGTTTACACACTTAAAATCACATATTTTTATTTCTTTTTCTTGCTATTCCTAGCAAGAATAAGTGAGGTATTTATAGGCCCCAAATGACTTAAAAAATGAAGCCAAAAAATAAATCTTCGAGTTTTTGGGGTACTAGCGATACGATCGCCTGCACTGGGCGGTAGGCGATCCATCGCCTACCACCCTGAGCACTGGCGGTACCACCGCTTGACATAGTCTGAGAGATTGTCTTGGCGGTACCACCGCTTGACATTGGGCGATACCATCGCTGACCCTGGTGGTACCACTATCGGGTTTTCTAGAAAAGTACATTTCGTATTTCTCATAAGCGGTTTCTCCGTTTGGCCTAGCGGTGCCATCGCTTGGCCCAACCTCAGGTCATTGAATTGGCCTTCCAATAAACCCAATTCAATCATAGTTTAATCCCAATGGGCTCCTAATCAAGTTAGCATGGTTATACTCAAAACCAACTCAATTAAACTCTAAACTATTTCGATTAAGACAACAAATACAAATCATGAAGCCTTCGTTGTCTGGCATGTCCTCTTGGTTATCTAGCACTTTGTCCGAACCTTCGGCACATCGTCCTTTCCTTTGGCGTATTGCCCAATCCATCGGCTTGTTAACCTCCCGCAGCATCCAATCTTCATGGCGCAATATTCGATCCTTTTAGCCCGATGCTCGAACTCATAGCACGAAGTCCATCCTTCGGCACGTTGACCAATCATTCGGCCCGATGTCCAATCTTTGACATGATGCTCTTCGGTCCAATGTCTGGTTCTGCTTCAATGATTTAAGTCCATGAACGAAATTTCTTCTGCGTCACTCATCTTAAATGCTCATTAGTTCATAACTTCATCAATTGATTTTATTATCAAAATTCAAGATTTAATAATCTCTCCTTTTTTTTATGATGACAACCAATTGATGACAGAGTTTTAACTAAACTCCCCCTATCTATATGTCATATTGAAATAAACTTGAATTCAGAAAATGATAACCTTATAATGTTAGTCTTTGAATTTAAGTTGAAACAATTTTAATTATAATGACTTTCTTTGCAAAAGTCATATGCAACACATCATAGTTAAAATATCAATGCATACATCATAATTTTAAAATATGAGTTAAGATATCATTGCATACATAATTCCAGATCATCAAATTTTCAAGTTATCAAAGAGTATAGTCAACTTCTCCCCCTTTGTCATCAACAAAAAGGAGAAATGTACAAGTTTTTACTTCTTTTTAAAATGAGCAAGCTAGCAAGTTTTTGGTTCCCTTTGAGATGTGTAAGTTAGTAAGTTTTTGCTTCTCATTGGAATGTGCAAGCTAGCAGGTTTTTGCTTATCTTTGAGATGTGCAAGTTAGCACATCTCTTTCTCCCCTTTATCTTTATAAAAAAAAAGGGAAGGATACAATGGTGCAAAATTTACATCAATATTCAAATCATAACATGAAAGATATTAATATCAAAGATAAATTTAAATCATGAGAGATTAATTTGATGATTAGGTATTACAAGTCATGAATACAAAGAAGTCATATAAATCTCAAGTCGTGAATACCAAACGATCATAATTCATTTTGATAAATATTCTCTTTAATAAAATGAAAGAATCATACGAGAATAAATAGTAAAAGTTCTCGATTCATGGATTTAAATAAATATTTTTCAAAGAAGAGTTAGTTTGAATACCTTTTGTTGTGTCTCCAATGATTAGCTCTTTAGGATGTGCATATACATACTTCCATTCTTTGGCTAAGGATTTTTTGAAAGTAGATGTATCCAAGTTGCTTTGGAGAGGTAATCAAATTATAAAATTTAAAATCATTATCAAAATCATTTTCTTAGTTCAAGAGATTCAAATAACATAAATAGATTAATCAATGACTAAGGATCTCTTACGATAAGCTTTAGAGAGAAAATTTCAAGAAAAATGCATTCCTTTTACTATCATTTGTGCGATTGATTTCATACTAGCATACCCTAGTATTCTATACCAAAGCCATGTATCATCGTTTGAAACCGAAAAACAAGTTACATCATGACAATCATCAAGATCAATAGTATAACCATTATCGCTTCTTAAAGCGATTATAGATTTTTATATGGTATCTCTATGATGTAAGCATTAGATTCAAATTTAATGTTAGATCCCTTATCACACAATTGACTAATGCTTAGTAAGTTGTGTTTTAAACCATCTACTATCTTCAATCAAAGATTTGATTTGTTACCAATAATTTTAATTTCAATGATTTTTTCTTTATTATTGTTGTTTTGGCTAGTGAGCTTTGAGAAGTGTGTTGGATCTCCGGTCATATGCCTTGAGCATCTACTATCAAGATATTTTCTTTTGCTCCTAGCTTTCGATTGTAGACATATCTACAAGAAAGAGGGGTTTGCTTTAGGTATATATTTAACTTTGAGTCCCTCATGGTTAGATTTACCTTTCTTGACTTCTGACATAGAATCATTTATGGTTCCTTTAGGAACTCAAATTAATTTATGTGAGCTATATTTTTTGAATGAACATTTATAAGCATAATGACCACATCTACTATAAAAATTACATTTAACTTTAGAGGGAACATATAATGTGGGTCCTTTTACAAATGTAGTTTGCTTTTGTTGAGTATTACTACTCACGAAGCCAATTCCTTCCTTTCTATGTGCATAACCATTGCTAGCAAAAATTATGTTTAATGATTTGTTTCCAATTTTAAATTTTTCTAATGTTTGTTTCCAATTTTAAATTTTTCTTATGTTTGTTGTAACAATATATTTTTCTTTTTGAATATGTCTAACTCTTCACATTTAGTGCAGGATGTTAACAAGCAATTGTCATACTCATTTTTCAATTTATTAAATTCAATAGCGAGGGATATATGATCCTTTTTTAGCAATTTATATTTTTTATCAATTATCTTAAGTTCATCATTTAAATCATGAAATGCATTAAGTAATTCATTATAAGGTAAAAACGTTTCAGTTGAGTCACATCCCACATTGTTGAAAGCCATTAATGCGTAGTTTGTCACTTTATCTTCATTAGTTTGCTCTTCGTTTTCTGATGCACTTGATTCGTCCCAAGTTGCCTTGAGTGCTTTCTTTTTTTTTGTGCTAGCAACTTCTTCTTCAGTTGTGGACACTTATTTTTTAAGTACCCTGGCTTTTTGCATTCATAGCAAATTGATTATGTCCTTTTTGATTTCGTTTTTATTTTTAGGGTCTTGTTTTACAGGATTTGTTGTTTCTTTTTATGAACTTTTTAAATTTTCTTGTGAGGAGTTTTATGTCATCATCATCACTTGAGCTTTCGCTCGAGTGGTCTTCTTTGGTTCTAAGTACAATATCCTTTTTGTTCTTTGTAAGGTTGTCCTTTTATTCGTCATGTACCTTGTAAGTTATTTTATAGGTCATTAATGATCCTATTAGTTCTTCAAGAGGAAAATTGTTCAAGTCCTTTGCTTCTTGAATTGCAGTCACCTTTGGATCCCAATTTTTTGGAAGAGATCTTAAAATTTTATTAACTAATTCAAGATTAATATAACATTTACCAAGGGTTTTCAAACCATTGACAACATTCGTTAAATGGGTGTATATGTCACAAATGGTTTCACTTAGCTTCATTCTAAATAATTTATTACCATGTACTAAAAGATTAATCTTAGATTCTTTTACTCTACTTATGCCTTCATGTGTAACTTCAAGTGTGTCAAATATCATGTGCAGTTTCATATATGGAAATATGATTAAACTCATTTTTGTCTAAATCACAAAATAAAGTGTTCATTGCTTTAGCATTTAAAGAAAATGTTTTCTTCTCTAGATCATTTCATTCATTCATTGGTCTAGAGGAATTTTGAAAACCACATTCAACGACATTCCATAAATCAAAATTCATAGAAATCAAGAAAATCCGCATTCGTGTTTTCCAATAAGTGTAGTCCGTCTCACTGAATATAGGAGGATGAGTGATAGAGTGACCCTCTTTTCATTACTGATCTTCTTTTCAACGGGCGAAGATCAACTACCCTTGATACAACCTTTTCTCCTTTTCACAGGCTCAGGAGAGAACCTTCACACCTCTATTTTATAATAAGACCTCACTCCTCCCTTCGAAAGACTTCTAAACTCAAGGAGGAAATGATTCAACACTTTAAGAGGGTTTACACACTTAAAATCATAGGTTTTTGTTTCTTTTTCTTGCTATTCTAAGCAAGAATATGTGGGGTATTTATAGGCCCCAAATGACTTTAAAAATGAATTCAAAAATTTAAATCCTCGGGTTTTTAGGGTACTGGTGATACCACCGCTTGTATTGGGCAATACGACTGCCTGCCACCCTGAGCACTAGCAGTACCATCGCCAGTCTGGGTGGTACCATCGCTTGACACTAGGCAGTATCACCGTTGACCCTGGCGGTACCACCGTCGAGTTTTTCGAAAAAGTACATTTCGTACTTTCCAGCTCATAGGCGGTTCCACCGCCTAGCCCAACCGTAGGTCATTGAATTGGCCTTCCAATAGGTCTAATTCAACCTTGATTCAAGCCCAACGGGCTCCTAATCACGTTGGCATGGTTACAACTAAAACCAACTTAATTGAACTCTAAATTACTTCGATCAAGACACAACGAATACAAATTATGAAGCCTACGTTGCCCGGCATGTCATCTTGTTCATTTGACACTTTGTCCGAACCTTCGGCGCATCATCCTTTCCTTCGGTGTATTGCCCGATCTATCAATATGTTAACCTCCCACATCATCCGATCTTCTTGGCTCGATGCCCGAACTCATGGCATAAAGTCCATCCTCCGGCACGTCGACCAATCCTTCAGCTCGACGTCCAATGTCTAACATGATGCTCTCCGGCCCAACGTTTGATTCTGCTTCATTGATTTAAGCCCATGATCGAAGTTTCTCCTGTATCACTCATCTTAAACGCTCATTAGTTCATAACTTCATCAATTGATTTCATCATCAAAATTCGGGATTCAACAATCATAAGTGTGGAAAAGTAAATGGCCGCTCCATTGTCCTGGATCCCTTGAGTACCCTGCATAACCCTCAGCCTTTCTTATGATTAATTTTGGAATATGGAACATTAGGGGCCTCAATGCCACTATTAAACAAAAGACTGCCATGGTCTCTATTGTTAAAAAACACATCGAATGTTTCTTCATATTGGAACCACAGGTTTAGGAAACTAAAGTAAATTTTATTCTAAACAATATGTTTTAAGATTGGAGGTGTCTTACAAATTGTTCTTCTAATTCTTCTCACATTTGGTGCATTTTGAACCCTTCTACAGTTTCTATTGACATGGTTACTATTTTCCCCCAAGTTATGTCAGGTTCTCTTTTGGATATGCAGACATGGGAATCATCTACCTTTTCCACGGTTTATGGACCCTATACCTGAGGCTGATTGTATAGGTCTTTGGGACTCCCTCTAAATATCGGTATCTATTCTTGGTCCCTGGGTGGTTTTAGGAGATTTCAACACTGTTTTCTATCCCCAAGAAACGGTTGGTGGGCGCCAAGTGTTGAATTCAATTGTGATGAAAATTTTTTATTGTCTTTCAAAATTGTGATTATTCGACCTCAAATTGAAAGGACATCTAAAGTGATCTAATAAAGTAGTTGGAGCGCAATGTATCATGAGTAAGCTGGACAGAGTGCTTGTAAACGAAAACTAGATATCTTGTTTTGTTGATTTTGAAGCATGGTTTCTACCCTCTGATGTTTCTGTTCAGTCTATGGCAATTGTTCGGCTTAGTCAACCTCGAAGGGGCAATAGGAGTTTCTGCTTCTTCAACTTCTAGACTTCTTAATCTGGGTTCTTCAAAGTGGTTGTAGGTGTGGAACTCCCCTATGGTTCATAGTAGTCGTATAATCCGCACCTATATGTTCATATTAGAACAGAAGCTGAAAGCAGTTAAAGTTAGGCTCAAAAGCTGGTCTCACTCTGTCTACCTGGGTCATAGGAGCTTTCTTCAATCTATTCGAGATCGATTACATCTTATTCAAAAGGATATTGATTCTTCTCCTCTAGACGAAAGTCGCCACAAACATGAATAGACTCTTACAACCAAACTATATAAACTCCTTGAAACTAAAGAGTCTATACTATGAAATCTACGGACCTTTGGCTAAATCTCAGGGATGCCAATATCCCTTATTTCTTTTGATCTCTTTGCGCTTGCAGGAACCGATCAAGTTCTATGAAAATCTCCTCGCCCCTCATATGCCATAAGGTTTTCTCAGCTAGTGGTGACTAGAAAACTTACTTTTGACTCAAAGTGTGCCCGTGACAGCATATTTTGGAGAAGGAAATTTAAGATGACATCCTCAACACAAATCTGGATAAGGCCTCGGGAGTCGATGGTTTTGATTCCCGCTTCTACATTTCCTGTTAGCATATTATTAGGAGCGATGTTGCTACTACGAAAGGATTTCTTTAGCAATGGAAAGATGCTTGGAGGTAAACATCACCTACCTTACTCTTGTTCCCAAGAAGATGAATCCCCAGCCTTCTGCTGATTTTAGACCCCTTTTTATATACAAAGTACTCTATCAGTTTATTTTGAGATTATATTGAATCGGCTTGTTAAGGTGCTTCATGACATTATCGATGCACTTTCTTGAAAGGTCAGTTTATTCATGAAAATATAACTTTGTGTCATGAAACCGTGCACAATTATCATCTCAACAAAGGTCCTCCGAGAATAGGTTTAAAAATCGATCTCCACAAGGCCTACGAGTCAGTTAGATGGGATTTTCTCCTACATTTACTAGAACTTCATGAATTCCCAACACAGTTCATCAATTGGGTTTGGGCATGCATCATAAATACAACTTTCACCATTAACTTAAATGGTGCTAAAGTGAGTTTCTTCAAAGGGACTAGGGGCCTTAGACAAGGCAGCCCTATCTCTATGTGATTATTATGCAAAATCTTTTCAACTGCATCATCATTGTCATAACCCTCTATCAACTCATAGACTTATTCTTAGTAGCAAATCTCTCATCGGCTGCTTCTATTCATGATATCATACATCAATTTGCTAACGATTCTAGTCTAGAAAACAATACAGGGAAATTCCTTATATTCTTTGCAGGATGTCTGCGGAATACTCAGCAAGATATCTCGAACTTATTGTATATATCTTTTGGTTTTATTTCTACCACATTCTTGGGAGTCCCCTTAATTAGTAAAAGATTATCCTTCTCAAATCGTATGCCTCTTATACAGTCCATTGCTAATTAAATTCAAAGTTGGAAGAGTCATCTTTTCGATGTTGGCCGTGTTCAATTGATTCAAGCTGTTATTAATGGGAAAATCCAATATTGGTGCAACATCTTTCTCCTCCCATATAAACCGTTGCATGTAGGTGGACTTGGTATTTGGAACATCCAATCCCTCAACCAAGCCTTCTTACAACAACAAAGTCATAAGTCCTAACTATTTAAGGTCGACTACATGGATCTTTTGCCGCTATTAAGATATGTAAAAAGTCATATGTTTAGTTAAGATCAGAGTACTTAAATGTTTATTTATATTTTCTATTAATGTCTTTTTACTCTTCCTCTACCTCTTCTTGTACCACTAATATTAATTACTTTATCTCTTTTGACTACTGCATCTGAAGGTCTCGTCAACATATGCCCATACCATCTTAAATGATTTTTTCTCATTTTATCCTCTATCGAAGCGATACCTAGTTGTTCACGAATAAAAATATATTTTTTTCAATCTTTCCTAATAATTCTATACATCCATCTCAAAATTCTCATCTCGGTAACACAAATTTTTTTGTATATATTTTTTCTTAACTGTTCAACGCTTAGATCCATAAAGCATTGTTGGTCTTACAACTATCGTATAAAATCTTTCTTTTAATCTCAAAGGTATCCAATGATCGCACAAGACTCCTGATATCCCTCGCGATTTTAACCATCTTGTTTTTATTATATGAATAATATCTTCATCGATCTCTTCATCTTATTGAATAACGGATAAAAAATATGGAGGGTTCCATTAGGTCATTGACATGTAGCGTAAAACTATATCAGTGTCATGAACATGGATCTTCTACCAAGCTTTGCTTACAACAAATTATCTGGGTGGTGGTTTTAAAAAAAGACTTTGAGTTGGATGGATTACAAGGAGGTATCTAACCCACAACTTAATCTGGTCCATTCCTATCCCTAACGTTTGCTCTTGGAGCTTTAGAAGTATGTTACAGGTTTGGGCCAAAGCATTACATAATGTCACTCATATTATTGGAGATAGGGAAGACACTTATAATTGGTTTGACCCTCTGAGAGGAGTTTTGAAGCTTACCATTAGAGATCTTATACAATATGAGATATCTTTTAACCCTTTGGCTTGGGTTGCTCATATTTGCAAGGATGGAGTCTGGGAATTCAACCACCCCCATTCCCCAACCCTCATTCCAATTTGGGACAGTCTTTATAAAGTTAAAGCCTTTCCGAATGCCTAGAAATAATGTGGTTAGGAAGCTTTCATATTCTGGAAAATTCACCTTAAAATTAGCTTATAAAGCTTTGGAGGAGCAAGTACTGAGGTTACGTGGAGCAAACTTATTTAGTTTAAAGGGCACATACCATAGTTTTTTTTCATCTCATGGCTGGCTTGTTTAAATAGGTTGAGCACCACGGATAGATTGTCTAAATGGAGGATATGTACTAACTCCACCTGTTTCTTATGTGGCCAAAGTGATGAAAGCATATGGTATCTATTTTTCGAGTGCCCCTTCTCATTATATATTTGGGGATCTATGTGATAGAACCCCAAGGTTTTATCGTAAAAGAAAGAAGAGAAAATGGGATGATCACTTCGAGGGGATCGGCCTCCTTGATCATTTCGAGGGGATTGGCCTCTTAGGGTTTGTCAAAAGACTGAATAGTGATTTTCATATATAGTCGAAATGAAACAGTTACATCTCTATTTATAGAGTTTCGATTTTAACTGAACTAAACAGACTCAATAAATAAGTGCAGAAAATAAAAGGATCCTAATAATTCCTCCTCCTTCAATTCAGCCTTGTCCCTAAGGCTAAGCAACATCAAATTCGGGAAACTTCTCCTTTAGCGCTCTGTAGGACTCCCAAGTGGCATCTTCCTTTGGTAAGTTGGCCCATTGCACCAGCACTTCAGTTACAGGACGTCTGCGGTACATTACAACTCGTCGATCAAGTATGGCTTGTGGTTGAGCTTGAACTTCCCCAGTAGTAGAAGTGTTCGGCAAATGGCGTTGCACTATCTCATCTTCAACCCTACAAGTAAACTTCCATAAAGGTCCGATCTTCCATGAAGCTATTTAATTAGCATCTCCTTGTCATAAATAGATAAACTCAGATGGGAAGGGGAAAGAGCCTTACTAGCGTAAACGATAGGCCGGCCTTCCTGCATTAATACAACCCCTATCTCAACTCCAGAAGCATCAGATTCAATCACAAACAACTTATTAAAATCGGGTAGAGCAAGCACTGGTGTAGTAGCCATTGCAATTTTCAAGAAATTAAATGCCTGAGTTGCCTCTTTTGACCATCTAAATGCATCTTTCTTTAGAAGTGACGTCAAGGGGGCACTGATTTTGCCACAATTTCTTCACAAACTTTCGATAATAACCCGTTAGTCCCAATAACCTCTTTAAAGCTTTGATTGACTTTGGAATTGGCCAGTTTGTCATCACTTGGAATTTTGAAGGATCAACTGCAACACCCTTTTGAAATATGATATGGCTGAGATACTCAACCTCTGGGTGCCCAAAACTGCAACACCCTTTCTTGACAAAAAGACCATGCTCACGAAGAATATTAAAGACAATTCGTAAATGTAATAAATGACTCTCTAGGGAAGGACTATATATCAAAATATCATCAAAGAAAACTGGAACAAACTTACGGAGATGAGCCCGAAATATATCATTCATTAAACTCTAAAAGGTAGAGGGCGCATTGGTTAACCTAAAAGGCATTACTAGAAACTCATAATGATCGCTATGTCCTAAAGGCAGTTTTTGGAATATCACCTTCATGTACTCTGATTTGATGATAGCTCGATCGTAGGTCCAATTTAGTATAAACCTGAGCTCCTCCCAATTCGTCCAACAGTTCATCCACTACTGGAATAGGATATTTATCTTTCACCGTAATGCTGTTGAGTGCTCGATAGTCTACACACATCCGTCATAAGCCATCTTTCTTTCTGACCAGTAAGACTGGGGAGGAATATGGGCTAACACTAGCTTTTATAACTCCTGTTTCGAGCATCTCTATGAGAATCCGCTCTATCTCTGCCTTTTGGAAATGTGGATATCTATAGGGCCGGACATTGGTTGGTGCTTTCCCGGGTAATATTGGGATCCGATGATCATGATGTCTAAGAGGTGGAAGTCCTCTTAGAAACAGGGTAACTCAATGATTGCCCTTGTTACCCGCAGTGCCACTGTCGATCCCTATTCTCCACCGTAGCCTCAACCTTGGCCATTTTAATGCAACCTCTCTCTTGCTCTGCCTCCGCTGCCGCAGCTGCCGATTGCCATCACCGTAGTCTCAACTCAACTGTTCGGCGATCGCTTCCTTGGGTCACAACAGTTGTAGTCGTCGTCTTCTAGCCCCCGGCGCTGTCATCTCACGCAGCGACAGAAACCAGGGCAGCACCTCTTCCAATTGCAGCGATCGCAGCACTGCCCTTGGCGTCTGTTTCCTTAGCAGCTTCGCATCCACAGTGCGAATGCCCTTGACCGGACATCAGAAACAAGAACTGGGGATTACTGATTTGCACTCTTACGCAATGACTACCGATAACTCAGTGAAAGCATAAATGGAAGCATTGGAAACTAGAATCGAGAATCGGCTATAAGAAACCCTTCACGATTGCAAAAAGAGCTCGTTGGAGCACTTTAGCGGGTTTCAACAAGATGGGAGCTCAAGTTCTACGTTGAATAGATTTGGAGGTACAGAAAAAGGGCCCTAGGATTATGACACACTACCCACGCATTAAGGTAGAATTTCCACGATGGGAAGATGGGGATCTGACTAGTTGGATCTCTAGGGCGGAAATTTTTTTTCGTTTTCACAGAACCCTAGAAGAATCCAAGGTAGAAGTAGCTTCAATCCAGCTCGATGGAGATGCAATCCAGTGGTATGATTGGTCTGAAACTTGCCACGGAGTTCCTTCGTGGGAGTAGTTCAAAAGAGGGCTTCTTGTTCGCTTTGGCCCATTCGGATATGAGAATGTTGATGGACAGCTTGCCAAAATTCGTCAGACTTCTACAGTGTTGGAATATCATAGTAGGTTTGAAAGATTGTCAAATCAAACTAGAGATTGGTCGGAACGACAACTTCTGGGTACATTTATTGAAGGGCTTATTCCAGAGATCCGGTGTGAAGTTAAGGCTCGTCAACCCCGCACTAAGATAGCTGCCATTTCATTTGCACGCCTGCACGAGGAAAAAATCAGTATGAAATATCGTCGAAACAGAGGTGCCAATAAACAGGTGATCAGCAGGCAGCTCACCCCACCTACTCCCAGTCAAAATCCTAACACTCGTAGACTAACTTGAGAAGAACTTAAAGAAAGATCAGCGAAGGGTTTATGTTGGCATTGCGATGAAAAGTGGAGTAAGGAGCACCGATGCAAACAAAGAAGACTTTTGATGATTGAGCCAATCGAGGAGGAACCGAAAGCACAAGAGTCGGACTCCGATCATGAAGGTGTGGAAACTGATGAAGGTATTGAAGCCATCACACATACAGTGCATGCATTGGCTAGCTACTCTAACCCATAAACTATGAAAATTGGAGGAACTCTGAAACATCAGCCTGTTACTGTTTTGATTGATATGGGTATCACTAATAATTTTATGGACAGGAAAGTTGTAGCCCGATTAGCTTACCACATCGAATGTTGTGACAAATTTGAAGTCAAGGTCGCCAATGGACGAATTTTAACCTGTGATAACAAGTGCTCAAAGATAAAATTGACTTTGCAAGGCCAAGAATTACTTGTGGCTTTCTTCTTACTACCCTTAGCAGACTATGAAGTGGTGCTTGGAATTGAATGATTATCAACCCTAGGTGATGTCTCCTGGAATTTTTTTAAACTAATTATGAAGTTCTTTATTAATGGAAAGCAGGCGATCCTCAAGGGAATAAGGTTACAACTATCACTAGCCATCAGATGGAGCGGGTTCTCCGGAAGACACCGGATTCTTGGTGCAATTGCAGAACATTGAAAAGGAAACGACAGTGCACATCCCAACTGGAAATATTGAATCATTGCTTAAAGAGTTTGCAAATATATTTGCAGAGCCACAAGGACTTCCACCTCTTAGACATCATGATCATTAGATCCCAATATTACCCGGGAAAGCACCTACCAATGTTTGGCCCTATAGATATCAACATTTCCAAAAGGCAGAGATAGAGTGGATTGTCACAGAGATGCTCGAAATAGGAGTTATAAGAGCTAGTGTTAGCCCATATTCCTCAGTTTTACTGGTCAGAAAAAAAGATGGCTCATGGTGGATGTGTAGACTATCGAGCACTCAACAGCATTACGGTGAAAGATAAATATCCTATTCCAATAGTTGATGAACTGTTGGACGAATTAGGAGGAGCTCAGGTTTATACTAAATTGGACCTATGATCGGGCTATCATCAAATCATAGTACATGAAGGTGATATTTAGAAAACTGCCTTCAGGACACATAACGGTCATTATGAGTTTCTAGTAATGTCTTTTGGGTTAACCAATGCGACCTTTCAGAGTTTAATGAATGATATATTTCGGGCTTATCTCCGTAAGTTTGTTCTGGTTTTCTTTGATGATATTTTAATATAAAGTCATTCCCTAGAGAGTCATTTATTATATTTACGAATTGTCTTTAGTATTCTTTGTGAGCATGACCTTTTTCTCAAGAAATCCAAGTGCAGTTTTGGGCAACCAGAGGTTGAGTATCTTGGCCATATCATATCTCAAAAGGGTGTTACAGTTGATCCTTCAAAAATCCAAGTGATGACAGACTGGCCAATTCCAAAGTCAATCAAAGCTTTAAAGGGGTTTTTAGGACTAACGAGCTATTATCAAAAGTTTGTGAAGAATTATAGCAAAATCAGTGCCCCCTTGACGTCACTTTTAAAGAAAGATGCATTCAGATGGTTAGAAGAGGCAACTCAGGTATTTAATTTCTTGAAAATTGCAATGACTACTACACTAGTGCTTGCTTTACCTGATTTTAATAAGTTGTTTGTGATTGAATCTGATGCTTCTAGAGCTGGGATAGGGGCTGTATTAATGCAAGAAGGCCGGCCTATCGCTTATACTAGTAAGGCAAGGAGATGCTAGCCATTATTATAGTCACAAAATGGAGACAATACCTAATTGGTTGGCGTTTTCAAATACGCACTAATCACAAATGCCTTAAATATTTTCTAAAGCAAAAGATTTCTTCTTTAGAGCAGTAGAAATGGGTCACAAAGCTACTGGGATTCGATTATGAGATCATTTATAAAAAGGGGAGCAAGAATCTAGTAGCAGATGCACTCTTACGCCTTCCAGAACAAGCTGAACTAGTAGCTATTTCTATTCCTATTTGCGAGACTTTGGAAGTTATTAGAAGGGAATGGTCAGATGATCCTGATATCCAAAATATCACTAAAAAACTAGAAGAAGCCCTAGGTTCTGTCCTAAATTATAATTGGGATTCGGTAGACTTACGTTATAAAGGTCGAATAGTTGTTGCCCCACATTCTTCTTGCCAGGAGATAATTCTGAAGGAGTTCCATTCATCACCAATTGCTGGTCACTCGGGATTTCTCCGCACTTATAAGCGAGTTCGACAACTTTTTTACTGGAAAGGTATAAAAAATTTTATCAAGAAATTTGTTGCAGAATGTGATGTTTGCCAGCGTCACAAAAGTGAGACAGTAGTCACCCCAAGCTTGCTATAGCCCCTCCCTATTCCTGATGCTACTTGGACCGACATATCTATGGATTTCATTGACGGAATCCCACCATCTCAAGGAAAAAGTACTATACTTGTAGTTGTGGATAGGCTTACAAAGTATGCTCATTTCTGTGCTTTACGACATCCGTACACTACTGCAAGTGTTGCTCGTATTTTTGTGGAAAACATAGCTAAATTGCATGGGAGTTCCTGTTCCATTGTTAGTGATAGAGACAAGGTTTTTACTAGCTCATTTTGGACAGAACTTTTCCGTTTACAGAGTACTCAGCTGAATATGAGCATTGCTTATCATCCACAAACAAATGGGCAAACTGAAGTGGTAAACAGGTGCCTAGAAAATTACCTCCGATGCTTTACTAGTGACAAGCCGAAGGAATGAATTAAATGGCTTCCCTGGGCGGAGTGGTGGTATAATACCTCTTATCATTCTTCTATTAAAATGACTCCCTTTGAAGTAGTTTATGGTCAACCCCCGCCTACAATTACAAAATATATACTCGGTTCTTCTAAAGTTGATCAAGTGGACAAGATTATTCAACTTTTAAAGGATAACCTCACAGCCGCACAGGCAAGAATGAAACAACAAGCTGATAAACACCGAAGTGAACGAGAATTTACCGTGGGTGATTGGGTTTTCCTTCGTCTTCAACCCTACAAGCAAACTTCCATAAAGGTCCGATCTTCCATGAAGCTGTCTCGATTTTTTGGGCCTTATAAAGTATTTGAACGCATTGGACCAGTTGCCTACCGTCTGGATTTGCCTGCTCAACCACAAGTCATACTTGATCGACGAGTTGTAATGTACCGCAGACGTCCTGTAACTGAAGTGTTGGTGCAATGGGCCAACTTACCAAAGGAAGATGCCACTTGAGAGTCTTATAGAGCGCTAAAGAAGAAGTTTCTCGAATTTGATGCTGCTCAGCCTTGGGGATAAGGCTGAATTGAAGGAGGAATTGTTAGGATCCTTTTATTTTCTGCGCTTATTTATTGAGTCTGTTTAGTTCAGTTATTTCTGCGTTTATTTATTGAGTCTGTTTAGTTCAGTTAAAATCGAAACTCTATAAATAGGGATGTAACTGCTTCATTTCGGCTATCTATGAAAATCACTATTCAGTCTTTTGACAAACCCTAGGAGGCTGATCCCCTCGAAGTGATCAAGGAGGTCGATTCTCTCGAAGTGATCATCATATTTTCTCTTCTTTCTTTTACGATAAAACCTTAGGGTTCTATCACTATGCTAAGGAATTCAACTTGTTCACACACCTCTAGGTTGGGTAGCTGAATTGACATGGATATCCCAACAAATGACAAATGTTAGTTTTTTGAGTCGGATTAGGAAGCTGGTCTTCACCTTGACCATATATCATGTGTGGGTTGAGAGAAATCATAGATTTAAACTAAATGCTCAGAGATATCCAAACCTTATTATCTTTGTTATGGTTCATGATGTTACAAGGATATTACAGAGTTGCCTTGGTCATGCCGAAGACAATGTTTCAAATCGGGCCATTGCTAAAAATTGGAACTTGTGTCCCATGTTTAAGACTCCTGAGTACACTTGGCATTGTTGGACCCCTCACCTGTTCGCGTTGTTGTGCTACATACAAATGCCTCCCTATCTGATTCCATGGCTGGATTACCCCCGAGCAGTAAATGTAGAATCCACAAGCCAGAGGTCCGCATATGAAGGCTACTCCAGACAACCAAGGTTCAAATCAAAGGATTTCTCAGAAGCTTGGAACCTCCCATCAGCCTTCCAACAATAAGGAGCAATGTTTATAATCCCGTCCCAACTTGGGATGTTTGACGAAGTATTTATGAGATGGGAATCAATTACTAAAAACTTGGTTTCCCTACAGGGATTCACTGATCCCCAGCAGATGTTTAACGTCTCAGGAGAAGGAGGGGAGATGCCATACCCCCAAAAATTTCAAAGGGAAGTAATTGCAGCAGAACTTGAGGAAGAACTAGCAATGGACTATCCTCAACTTGCAAAATTATCTCAACAGGTATATTCATCTTCGGTTGTATCAAATTACAGACCACCTACGGATTCAACTATGGGACCAGCAAATTACCCCCCAGCAGTAAATGTAGAATCCACAAGCCAGAGGCCCGCATATGAAGGCTACTCCAGACAACCAAGGTTCAAATCAAAGGATTTCTCAGAAGCTTGGAACCTCCCATCAGCCTTCCAACAACAAGGAGCAATGTTTATAATCCCGTCCCAACTTGGGATGTTTGACGAAGTATTTATGAGATGGGAATCAATTACTAAAAACTTGATTTCCCTTCAGGGATTCACTGATCCCCAAGCAAAAATGGAATTCATTGAAAACTTACTTGGAGAAGCAGAGAAGTTAGCGTGGATCCAATGGCGAATGGCATACCCGGAGGAATACCAACTACTAATGGCCAACGCAGACGGGACTGGAGGAACTCAAAACATCCTCTCACAACTAAGGA
>LVTN01000817.1:38945-49668 GCA_001649415.1 Musa itinerans | reverse complement strand
ATATATATATATATATATATCTATATATCAGTTAGATCATACCGAACTGGCCGGTTTAGCAAACATTGGTTCAAAGTAGGCCAACCAATTATATTAGTAACTAACAATAGAAGTATAAGCTTGAACAGATGTAGAACTTTCAAGGGTGATGCTTCAAAATATTGTCTTTAATTCTGCTCTTCTTTGTTGACTGTTTTTGGCCAAAAACCTGGAGACATCATCGAGGTTTTGCTAATTGGTGTTGTTTGTTGGTCTAAATTTTCTGTAGCATTTTGTTCATAAACAAAATGAGGATTTGACTTTTTATCGATATTCTAGTTAAACATAATATTTTAACTGTATTAGACAATATAATAACAGAGATACATGTAAGTTATATTATGAGTGAGTGAGTTCTGTATATTTCATGGTGCTTAAAGTTCATACTTATTTTTGGAAGAGTTTAGCTGGGTTAAGTGACCATTTATGGATTCATTTCAGAACCTAAAGTTTTGGCAATGGAGGGATCTAGTTTAGGCATTTTAGGATGGTTTAAAGGGATAGAAAAATATGCTGTAGACATTCAGTGAATTAGTTGAATTAATTAATAGATCATTCATGTTACATTTTTCAAACTTTTATTGTAAGGGCGTGCTGTTGTTGTATTCCTTGAACTGTGCATGGACTATGTGTATCATTTGTGTATGCCAAATGCACATAAAACGCTGAAGAACTAAATGATTGCATCACACTGCATAAGATGAAGATATATGTACTTATATATACAAAATATCATTGTCAAGTCAGAATATGATAACTGTTCATTTAATTGCTAAAAGTCAAATTTAGGAACTCTATTTCTATCATAGATCTCTGCTTCTTCCAGCTAAGGTTCATGATTTTATGGCTTTCGACATCGACTTCTATAGACTTTTTGTTCTTATATTTACTGTCTGCGACTGTGATGTTTTGCTGTCCATTTATGTTTTCGTTGGTCTCAACATCTTCATTGTCAAAATTTGCTGATCCATTTCTGGCTATAGATAGAACCACAAACAAGGCGGACATGGCATTTTGCAGCAAACTTGATGGCTTAATTGGGCAAGGACTTTTCAGTAATGCAATATCAAGTGGACCAAATGCTATGCTTAACTCTGTGCGCTATATGTCATCAACAAGACTTTTCGTTGGAGGTAGGATAAATTCCCATCTTGTCTACAAGATTTAATCTACATACACAATATTTTGTTGTAGTTTTTGGGTGTACATGTTGAAGACATGTTACTGAATTCAGCTTTGTACTCTACTTTTGCTTTTTCCATGGTCCACAGGTCTCTCCTATGGGACTGATGATCAGTCACTCAGGTTTTGGAAATATGGTTGAAGGTAAGTAGTGTGGCTCAGCAAATGATTCGTATCTGTTAAAACAATTATTATCAGCTGGATCAACATATTAGTTCCACAATATGGATATTTTTGTTGTAATTGTTATCATAACTTATGTGGCTGCTTTAGTAATGAAACTATTAATCTTTATACCATGTGGTGAATTAAAAACACAAAAGATCTAGCACAAAACATCACCTTAAATCTTACTATGAGCCACTCACTTTGTGTGTTGTCTACAAGCTATCTCATAATTGATGCAGCCAGAGTCATTACCGATAGAGACACTGGAAGGTCGAGAGGATTTGGGTTCGTGAACTTTGACAATGGTGAATCAGCAAGCAATGCTGTGGCTAGCATGGCTGGTCATGTCTGTCATCGTCTCACAGTATCTTCATCCTCTTTTAGCTGGGACAGTTTTGATAAAAGAATGGACAATCTGGATGTTGAATATTCATCTATAAGCTTTAGTAATATTTGACATTTCACTTTTAATCATCAGGAATAACAAGGCCGGAGTATCCAAGTAAGCTGCGCTAATGATAGACCCAGTGGTGGGCCTCAAGGTGGTTTCAGTGGTGGTTATGGCAGCGGCTATGTCAAGGTTACGGTGGTGGATCTGCATACTTAATTGTGGTTTTTATGGTGTGAAAAGCCACAATCAGCATGCTTAAAAGATGGATATCCTGTTGTTAGGTGTCATTTGTCACTGCTAAATTGCTTCAAGAGATAATATTGATGGGGATGTATAGTATAGTAGTCGATGTGATGTGAATGAAATCGGAAAGCATAATGTGTTGAAGTTGAGCTGGGACAAACAACAAGATGGTGACTCGTTATTTGGTACCGTTCCTCCTAATTGGGTTCACAGCTTGCGGTTGTTTCGACATGATCCTCCCCCGTTACCTGTTCTTGCCCTGCAAGTAACATGGCGACAACTTCGTAACGCCTTACGATGAAGGATTCTGTGTGGATCCTCACTTGGCCACATATGGTGGGTGTGGATGGGTGTGAGGGGGAAGGGGGGGCACCACAGCGTTGCGTTGGGGGAAATGGCACACCGAGCACATGTGGCCTCGTCAGCCCAACTCCCACTCACTGGGCAAAGTGGTGGCAGATCCCTTTCGAGCTCCATCACCCTCACCACTTTCACATCAGATGAGAGGCGGAGGTGGGCAGCGGTGCCCACATTTAAGGTTTTATCTGTCCGTCTCCATTAATACCCCCAGAGGGGCGCGTTTGCATGAAGACGACGATTTCCTTGACTGTGCCCAGACATTACACCTGAGCCATGATCTCCTCTGCTTCATCTCTTTCCATCATCTGAATCATCCGTCGTATGGCTGAACGTCAAATGAACTAGATCTTTTTTGACCTGATATTGTGATGATGCGTGAGCTAAATGCTTGATCAGATTCTTTTCAACATCTCCCTCCTTTTGCTTGGACGGAGGGAACTAGAGTGAGATAGATCCCCCGGCCGAACAATTAATTACCTGAGGAACCTAGTGCGTGCTCGTGGAACTTGTGCTGAGTGGGAGCTTGCTTGTACTTCTTGGGGTTGCATATCAATTAGGGTACATATTATCTTTGATATTTTTGTGATCACGTGAAATTCTCCATCTTCTGCATTGCCAGTGTAATTTTTGTCCTTTTTTTCCCATATAAATGATATCATAATATTAAGTTCTCATCCCGATTAATTCCATATTAAAAATAAATAAAATTAAGATTAATTTATAAGAATATGATAAGTATATTATTATCAATTTTAATTTAAATATTTCGATCAATAATTTGAGTCAAACGAAATTGATGGACTAATTAGAACACCAAGCTCGGATCATGATATTTAATATCAGAGTTGAATTAGTATTTGAACATTTAATCTCGTAAGTGAAAAAGATTAATCTTACTTATAAGATTAATTTTAATTTAAATATTTTGATTAATCTAAATGATCACAACTGTGATATAAGAATCTCAAGGCATTAAGCTGAGGAAGTTATCCTCTTGACAGAAGAATTTGCTGAGCTCTGCAATGATCTCTGAGAGTGCGGCACTGTGTGAATGACGGGAGGGAAGAAAGGCTACATCAGTTCAGGTATCCAACCCTCAATTCTGATCCGCAATTATAACAAGAAAAGACTGCTACTGCCATCATTTTCTTCCACCATTGAATGCCATTTTATTCCAGCTGGTTGAGCAATGATAGTTTATGATAACAAACATTGCATAACAACATGATAAGAAGCTTTCGATTCTTCCTTCCTATCATCGAAAACACCCATAATCAACTGAATTGGATCCATCACTCCCTTCTTAATTAGCAATCAAAAAGTGAATGAATGGACAAAGTGAACTGTGTAAAAAATTCAAGAAAAAAAAACGCTTCTTTGTTAACTACATGCCACCATAGTCAACAAGCACAACCCCACCACCCAAACTGACCTCTCACCGACCACCGTTCTCCGAACGATGGTTTAAGATCCAATCGATTTTCCTCCACACTTTCTCACGCATGATGTACGATGCACTTATATTAACAGATGAGATGCAGCTGTACTGAGAGTGCGAGTAAGAGAGAGAGACACACACAAATATGGACGCATTGATTACAATTTAAAGTCTCTGTTTGGATTTACATCCCACAGCAAAATCCAAGCGATCTTCACAATTACAGAAGTACTTGACCCAAAAAGATAAAAAGAAGCTATACTGGCACATTATAACTTGGAAAGAAAAAGAGAAGAGGAACCATGACATCATTCTTCTTCAGTCCTGGTGTCTCTTAGCTCTCTTTCTTCGTTTCCGCAGTTCCTTCTGCTTCGTTTTCCAATCATCATCTTCTTACCATTGCTGATCTGACTGCTGTTGATAGTAATCATAAATGAGAACAAATGTATAATTGGGAAACAGCAAATAGAAGGTACAGTTGGTAATCCCTCCTCAGGCCGACGCCTCTTCCTCGGCCTCCTTTTCCTCCATCTTCTTGATCTTGCTGTGGACCTTAGTACCCGTCTTTACTCCGTAGTATTCCACATACCACTTCACAAACTTCTTTAGCCCGGTCGCGAGATCGGTCGTCGGCCGGTAGCCGAAGTCTTTCTCGGCCAAGCTCACGTTGGCATGCGTGTAGGGCACGTCGCCGTTCTGCGGCAGCGTCACCACGTTCTTCTTCGCTTTCTTCCCCAGCAGCTCCTCCAGGATCCCTACCATCTTTGCCACCGGCACCGGCGACGTATTGCCGAGGTTGTAGACCCGCAGCTGCGCGGGACCCCGCTTCTTGCTGCCGCTGCCGGTGCTCGGCTTCGCGGTGTCGAGCGCGCCGAGGCAGCCCTTGACGACGTCGTCGATGTAGGTGAAGTCGCGCTGGACAGCGGTGCCGTCCTGCATGCGGAAGAGGGTGATGGGCTTGCCGGAGATGATGTCATTGGTGAAGGAGAAGTAGGCCATATCGGGGCGGCCCCACGGCCCATAGACGGTGAAGAAGCGGAGGCCGGTGATGGAGAGGCCATAGATGTGGTTGTAGGTGTGCGCGATGGCCTCGCCGGCTTTCTTTGTCGCGGCGTAGAGCGACGCAGGCCGGTCAGTGCGGTGGAGCTCGGAGAAGGGGGTGGCGGTGTTGAGGCCGTAGACGGAGGAAGAGGAAGCCCAGACGACGGCGGGTTGGGGATCGGCGTGCTTGGCGGCGATCTCGAAGAGGGCGACTAGCCCGGCGACGTTGGAGGCCACGTACGACTGGGGATTGCGCATGGCGTAGCGGACGCCGGCCTGGGCGGCTAGGTGGAGGACGTGGGAAAAGGGCACGACGTCGAAGAGCTTGGTGAGGAGCGGCGTGTCGTTGATGTCGGCGTCCAGCACCAGGACGCCATGGCGGGAGAGGAGGGACTGGCGGGCGCGCTTGAGCGAGGGGTCGTAGTACGTGTTGAAGTTGTCAAGCCCGACCACGCCGTCACCGCGCTTCTTCAACGTGAGCGAGCAGTGGGTGCCGACGAAGCCCGCGGCGCCGGTTACGAGGACGGTGAGACCAGAGGGGCTGCGCGGGGTGGCAGATCGGCGCACCTCCCGCTCCCACGCGGCTCCGCCATAGGTGACAGCGGAGGAGAGAAGGCTTCGGTGGTTAGAGTGAGCAGCGGAGGAGGCGGCGGCACCGGAGTGGGAGAGGAGGAGCGGAGGGTAGTGGAGCGTAAAGAGGAGGATGAGCACTACGGTTGCGAGGATGGAGGCGCGGAAAAGGAGGTGGGAGGAGGCGGCGATGACCTTGGTACTGTTAATTCGGCGGAGGAGGTAGCCACCGTGGCGCTCTAGCTTGAAGCTCTTGCTCGTGTCCGGCGCAGAAGCCATTTCCTCTCCTCCTCAATCACGCAGCAGTGACCAAATGGCAGCGGTAATGGAGTTCCTCTTTGTGCTGGGATGAGGAACTGGAGGTGGAGAAGGGGAGTGACGGATATAAAAGGGAGGAGGAAGCCAGTGAGAAAGTGAACGAGTTGAGTGATGACAGAGAAAGTAGAGAGAGAACAGAGACAGGTGGGGTGGAGTGGGGCCTCGAGTGAGGTTGGCATTGGTTGAATCAATGCCGCCTGTTGCTTTTCCTTCCTTCTCCAAGCAGTAACAACAGCACAGTAGTTCGCAGAGGCGAAGAGAAATGTGGGAGGTGGTGAAGCGGAAGGGGGGAGCATTCCGAGCTGACAAAAGCGTTCGATAGGGTGCACCGACAGTCGCCATGTCCTGACAGAAGACAAAAGCTCTGCATTTGGACCACTGTGACTAAATTGTTGCTAAAACAGACGCATGAGATTGATTACATACAACAGCTGCATGGAAGATGATGACAGTAACTGGTTGCATAGCAATATATCTTATCGGATAGGGTGACTACTGCCAAGCTCAAATTCTGCGAGTGCACACCATTTACTTGTGATAGATTCTACACTCAAGAATGAAGTAGATCCTCGCTAGCCTAGCTAGAGAAACAAGTACAACCATCCTCGATCACCTGCCTCTACCAGATGGCATCACATAATCCTGACGATGGAGTCTGCAGTAGGGTCGGTGATTCAAGACCGAAACAAACTGCAGTATTGCTTGTTTTATACATGTATGGTTGGTGGTAGCCTGGAAATCACATGTGAGTTTGTATAATTATATCGAACCTCTCATCGAACTTACATGCCTGTCTCTGCTCTTTGCTTTTAGACAACAGCCTACGAGGAGTGGCACATGCCCTTGGCTTTAACTCGTGGTGGGATAGTTCTGGACTCTTGTGTTTCTTTTAGAAGATGGGCTTATGACAGCAGTAAAGTCTGGAACAGGTCACTCACGTTACCCATGCTGTCATTAATTAACTCACAGACCACAAGGTAAGGTGCGTCAAGGGTCATCAAGGGTTGAGGGCGGGTGAGGAAGGATTTGACAGGTCTCATGCATGGGAATCGGGATGGGACCCCTAATTTTATTCCTTGTTGATCTTATCTTTCCTAAAGCATATGTTGGACCAAACTAATTTGTACCCATGTTTACAAGATACAGGAACCATACAGAGTATGGTTTTGCGCATCTCTCTCTCTCTCTCAGAGGTATACGTGCATGCATATCTTTCCATATAAAGAACACTGTAATAGTCACCAGGTAATTTAGATATGTGCTCTCAGAAGAAGGATCTACCAAGTTGTAGATGCATGTTGTCTCCAGCGTAGCACGTCTTTGATACCATGGAGATGAAACACTGTCTTCTTCAAACAACACGCGTTTTTCTGCTGTTTCACCACAGAATCACGGACTAGAGCAGTCTGAGCCCCACTCAAAGTGACGAGAAGAGAGAAGTGCAGGTCTGAAAGAGAAGAAAAAGGGCACCAGTGGACACTGACTCCTCTTGCAGACTTCCTCCACAGCCGACATTTATAGGCTACAGCGGAGCACAAGTCTGAGTTCTGGTACATATCATTAAGATGAACATGCACAGCACGCTTCGTCTATGTATTAACTGTCGGCAGGGATTTCTATTCATATATGCATTTGATTCGAGATTATTAGGATTTTGCATAAGTGTGGCTTGTTTATTGTGCTCCTGAGAGCCGACCTTTTTGCACATTGATTCATTAATTGTCGGCAGACTGGGAGATCGGTTGGACCAGAGAGAAAATGAAGTGATAAGAACTAGCAATAGCATTGGGGACAATTTCAAACCTGAATCTGGAATGATCCTTGCCTGATATTTTGGATCTAATTCAGATAGGTCACCAGATTCATACGTGTTAATGTGGATAACCTTAATGTGGAACTAGCAATATATATATATATATATATATGATCAAGAGCGGCACTAAGAGGGGGGTGAATTAGTGCAGTGAAAAATTCTTCGATTTCGTATAAAATTTGTCTCTATTCAAATAGTTTCAGAAAGATGTTGAACTTAAAACTTTCGTAAGAATGTAAGGAGAAGCTCAAGGAGGTTTGTAGTAAAGTAAATTGCACAAAAGGAAAAGCAAACCAGAATTTAGAATAGTTCAGTTAATGAGACATATATCCACTTCAGATTCCTCCTCCGTTGAGTTCACCAGCATCCACTAAAGACCTTCATTCAATAGGTGAAGACTAATTACCTTTTACAGTTTTTTCTCCTTTTGTCGGGTTTAGGAGATAACCCTAACAAGTCTCACTCCTCTTTCTTGGATGGTTACAAGGCTAAGAGAGGGAGGAGGAGAACTCTTCTCACTTTTACAACACTTTTCACGCCCCAAACACTTAGAATTTTTTACACATATAATAGCACTTTGTTACATTTTCATGCAGAAAAGGGTGGGGTATTTATAGGCCCCAATGGCTTCAAAAATAGAGCCAAAAAGTGTCTCATCCCGGATTTTCGGGGTACTAGCGGTACCACCGCCTGACACTTGACACTGGGCGGTACTACTGCCTGACAAAGCTTGGAGACCGAGCTCTAGCGATACCACCGCTGGCAGCATTAACTACCGACAGTACCATCGCCTGATAGGGGCAGTACTACCGCCCAGAACTTGTGGGAGACTGAGTCTCCCAAGCGGTGCCACTGTCGGCCATGTTTTCAAGTGCTGAATGGGCTATTCAATCCGGCCCAATTCAGCCCTGTTAGGGGCTAATTGGCCCCTAACTAAGCTAGTGGGATTATCTCCCAATCCTAATTTAATTTTCGGTCTAACTAAGACATAATCAAAGCACTCTTTGTGCAGGTACGTCAATTCCTCTTCCGGTGAACTTCCGATGAACTCCTGACAATGTTCCGGTGGATTCCCGGCAAGCTCCCGGACTTAACAACAATCTTCTTGGCGAGTTCCGACGAGCTTCTTTGGCAAGCTCCTGGACTTCTCAGTTGGTTCCGGCAGAACTTTTGACGAATGTCCAGACTTCCGACGAACTCTTGAACTCCTAAGAGATCTCGATCTTGACTCCAGCACAACACATGCTTTATGTCTTACTGCTGTCGTAGTTAATCCTGCACACTTTTCTCAACATATAGATTAGATCAAACAATTTACAATTGATTTCATCATCAAAATCCGAGATTCAACAATGTCCCCCTTTTTTATGATGACAATCAATTGATGACAGAGTTAATCTTAACTCCCCCTATCTATATGCCATACTTGAGAAGAGACATTATTGAATTTAAGGCATTTGAATTCAAGTATCAAACTAATAAGTTAAGTTCATTTAAACTTATCAATATGCACATCATGATACTTATCATGATTTACCAATTCTAAATACAATATCACGTATTTGTGAAAATGATGTCAAGAGATGGCATCCATTTTCAAATTCAATGATAATCATCATTGATATGAATTTCGAATATGGAATTTAGCAAGATAGCAAGTCATCATTCTATGGCAAGTTATCAAATTGTAAAATAATAAGTTAAGCTCATGATATCTTATCATAATGAAAGACATTTATCAATTTGATATGAAATCAAGTATGGTACTAAGAATTAAAACAATTGTAAGTAATCATGCCACATTTCAATATGTTTTAAGCCTTTGTATTTGACGATACCAATTATATTTCAAGCATTCACAACACATATAAGTATTTATGAAAAGCATACATTTACGATAGGATACGATACATACAATGCTAATTTTATTATCAATTTACCACATTTTGGTATTATTTCTCCCCCTTTATCATCAACAAAAAAGAGGATACTTCAACAATGCAAGTGTGGTAAAAATTCATGCAAGTTTCACACTAGTTTTTCCAATCGATATTGCATCATTACATGATATCATTCAAAAGTTCTCAACATCAAAAGTTATAAATATTAAAGAGATAGATTCCATCAACTTTTCACCTTTGTCATTAAAAACTTTACATGAAGAAGAGGAAGAAAGGTAAGGAGGGAATCCATTAAGAGCCAAATTTGTGAAGTCAAAAACACTAAATAAGTTTTCGTTAAAACATGCTTTAATGAAAGAGAAGGGATTCATGAAAAGGATCATAAGAAATCAAATCCTCATTTTTGCAAGTGATTATCACGTACTAAAATTTATCTTTCAAGGATCAAAATGTCCATTGGAATTTATAAAATTCATCTTTCATGAGAAGAATAAGGAGAGGAGCGTCATATGTAAAACAAATTCATAAGTCAAATCTGTTTCTCATTAAAAATTCACAAGAGATAAGCCAGTGAGAGATGTATTTGTCAATGAAATCCATAAAGTGATTAAGTGTATCAAAAATCATTAAGTGATGAAGCAAGGGTATGGAGCAAACTTGATACCAAGGAAGATAAAAACGAAATAGAGTCATGAAAGCCCCATTCATGAAATACATTAAGAGAAGGATAGTCCGGAAAAGAAATACAACAAATTCATGCATTCGGACAATTTAACATTCCTGATTCCCTTATAATAAAATCAAATTGTTCTTCACTTAAAGGTTTTGTAAAGATGTTAGCTAATTGATGTTTCATATCAATAAACTCTAGGATTACATTATGATTATTGACATGATCTCGTATAAAGTGATACCTAATGTAAATATGTTTAGTTCTAGAGTATTAAATCAGATTTTTCGTTAAACATATTACACTTGTGTTATTACATTTTATGGAAATGTTCTTAAAGTGTATCTTATAATCTTCTAATATATTTTTCAACTATATAACTTGTGCACAACATGCACTCGCAGATATGTATTCAGCTTCGGTCGTCGATAGTGCAATCGAGTTTTGCTTCTTGGAAGACCAAGAGACAAGTGCATGACCTAAGAATTGACAAGTTTCGGATGTACTTTTTCTATCTATTCTACATCCAACAAAATCCGCATCAGCATAAGCAATTAGTTCAAAGTTCTTGGATTTTGGATACCATAAT
>LVTN01000817.1:18337-35214 GCA_001649415.1 Musa itinerans | reverse complement strand
GGATGTGTAATTGAATGACCCTCTTGGTTGCTAGCAAATGCCATCTCTCTTGGGTTTTAAGCCAAATGAGAGTGAACCTTGCTCTAATACCAATTGTTAGGATCAAGAGCGGCACTAAGAGGGGTGTAGTGAAAAATTTTTCGATTTCGTATAAAGTTCGTCTTGATTCAAATCGTTTTAGAAGGATGTTGAACTTAAAACTTTCGTAAGAATGTAAGGAGAAGCTCAAGGAGGTTTATAATAAAGTAAATTGCACAAAAGGAAAAACAAACCAGAATTTAGAGTGGTTTGGTCAATGAGACCTACATCCACTTCAAATTCCTCCTCTGTTGAGGTCACCGGCGTCCACTAAAGGCCTTCCTTCAATAGGCGAAGACCAACTACCTTTCAAAGCTCTTTCTCCTTTTGTCGGGTTTAGGAGACAACCCTTATAAGTCTCACTTCTCTTTCTTGGATGGTTACAAGGCTAAGAGAGGGAGGAGGAGAACTCTTCTCACTTTTACAATATTTTTCACACCTCAAACACTTAGAATTTTTCACACATATAATACCCTTTCATGCAGAAAAGGGTGGGGTATTTATAAGCCCCAATGGCTTCAAAAATGGAGCCAAAAAGTGCCTTATCCTAGATTTCCGGGGTACTGGCGGTACCACCGCCATTACTGGGCAGTACCACCACCTGACACCTGACACTTGGCGGTACCACCACCCAGTCTACGCGATACTACTACTTGACAGAGCTTGGAGACCGAGCTCTGGTAGTACCATCAGCCTAACAGGGGTGGTACCATCGCTGGCAACATTAATTGTCGGTGGTACCATGGCCTGACAGGGGCGGTACCACCGCCCAAAACTCCTAGGAGACCGACTCTCTTAGGCGGTGCCACCGCCAGCCTTATTTTCAAGTGCTAAATGGGTTGTTCAATTCGGCCCAATTCAGCCATATTAAGGGCCCAATTGGCCCCTAACTAAGCTAGTGGGATTACCTCCCAATCATAACTTAATTTTCAATCGAACTAAGATATAATCAAAGCACTCTTTGTGTCGGTACGTCAATTCCTCTTCCGGCGAGCTTCCGACAATCTTCTAGCGAACTTCCGACGAACTCCCGGTAATGTTCCGGCAGACTCTCGGCAAGCTCTTGAACTTTATGACGATCTTCTTAGCGAGTTCCGACAAGCTTCTTTGGTAAGCTCCTGGACTTTTCGGTTGGTTCTGGTAGAACTTCCGACGAACGTCCGGACATTTGACGAACTCTTGAACTCCAAACGAGATCTCGATCTTGACTCCAGCACAACACCTGTTTTGTGTCTTATTGCCGTCGTAGTTAATTCTACACACTTTTATCAACATATAGATTAGATCAAATAATTTATAATTGATTTCACAATCAAAATCCGAGATTATATATATATATATATATATATATATATATATGGAGACTTGTTGAAATTAAGGAGACTTGTTGAAATTAAATCTTGTTGAAATTGGTTCGTCGTCTTAATTGTAATTCACGATCTTGGGACTACTTCAATCTTATTCACGTTAAATGCAACTTTACAAGTATCTTTTTAGGGAATATGCTGATAATTTTGAAAAACACAAATGAATAAACAAAATACTTATTAATTATGATCATTAACGAGTTCCCAAGACACGAAATCATAGGTATAATGGTGCGATGATAAGTTTGAGCCAAAGAAAATAATTTAAAATAGTTTAAGACCTATTTCACTATGTTTTTTTAGAAATGATATGCACGGTGCATAAAATTATCATCAACTAATACTCTTTTTTTTTTCTTTCATATAGTCTAATTTTGATGAATATATGAAATTTAGAGCTTCACCGGGATTGTCAAAAATAGAATAGAGATGGAAACTTCAAATTTCTCGTCCTCTGCTTCTCAACATGAATCACTTTGCCTTTGCTTTGAGTTCCACAAGTAAGAGAGGAATGCCTTCTTTCCTTCCCTTACAAGTATTCCCCATCCTCAAGTCCTAAACGAAGCTTATTCACACACCGGGGCGCATATCGAACCCACTCGAGCCAAGCTGGGAGATGGCATGGGTGTGATTTTATTCTTAGCTTGAGCTTTACCCTATTTTTATTATTTTCATTATCTTAACAAACGATTTAGTGGACATAATCATTGGGCTTCATCCATTGACAGGGATAAAATAGGGTCTGATTCACCATTCTTTTCAATAACATAATTTTAGTTTGATCCCTTTCTAATATTTTATTGCTTTAACATGGAAGAGACATCATATCTCCATGATTACATGCTTACAAAAGTGTTGATACTCAACAAAAACCTTCGCAGCATAACGTTTCATCTTATAAAAACATTTAGAGTTAAAGAAAATAAATAATTTCATACTGAATAGTAATAGATAAAAAACAAAGAGAAACAATCATTTAAGATGATATTAACTAACATATGCTAGAGGGATCTATTGATATCATAATTAGAAGATACGAAACTATTAGTAGTACCAGAGATGAAGAAAAAAATTATAAATTCTATAAGAAATTATAAATAAAGATTGAAATATTCTTAATTTATCTAAAGCTGTGGATTTCTACATAGTCCACTGATTGATAAAAAAAAAAAAATCATATTTTTCACCTCAAATAGTTGGAATGTTGCGGTCTTATTATTATTGTTATTGTTGTTGAAAGCATAAACATATCTTTAGATTATTTTTATTTTTTCCGGCCTTTTGAGGCAGTTGTTTCAAAAAGAGCTTCAGAAATTAATGCATCAAACTGAAACAAGAATTCATGCAATATTTACAAAAATGACATTTCTAAGATGTGGATATGATTGTTAAGAGACTTGAGTGATCGCTTTAATTAACTACTTAAGTTATATAACTACATGTATGATTAGAATTGTGGGATATCTCTTCTCTGTTGGGGTAAAAAAATAAAAAGAAATGTATACAGATTTTAATTGAGAAAGTTATAAATATTTAAATAGTAAAGTTTAAAAATAAAGTTAAAAAGAACTGTACATGCAAAGGGAAATCACTATTATTTTAAGATGAAATTATATCCTTACGTGCAAGTTTAATTAAGATTTCTACATCGAGATTAATATGATTTGGTGTCCTAGTGATTTGATTTAACCTCTCTCAGCGAAATAAGAAGTAAAACTAAATTAAACAATCAAATCAAAGAATAAAATAATAGAAGAGAAATACTTTATTAATACCCATAAAAGTTATTTGGAACTCTATTTTACATAGCTTAAGAAGTGCTCCAAATGTGTCATAGTCCAAAAAAATGTCCTTGGATGACGGTAGTTATTACAACCACTCAATTTAATTAAAAAAATAATTTTTTTAAAAAAAATTCCAACCCTCCTACTGGCTTATGGAATCAATATAGACGTCATTGGTTATTAGTGCAACAAACTTCCAAATTGACTCAAATTTGAGGTCTATCCAATCCAAATTGGATTATGTTGAGCTATTTTACAAGTCAACAATAGTAGTGATAGGAGATACATTGTCATATGATACATCATCCTTATAGTGCCAAAAGAGGAAAAAGAAAATAAAGCTTTCTTTAAATGATTGAAAGACAATCACAAGCTTTATCATTTATAATAAGATATAAAAACTTGCCTCTGACATAAAAAGAGAAGATTTTCTTAAACTATTAACGTCCACACTCATATATCTCGGATTATTAGCTTGAATATCTAAGGGACTAGGTCAGGAAACCTATTTCGATCTCGATCTTCATGTATGTGGCACCTCGCGACCTTAGCATTCTCACATAAGAGATATATCGAACTTTATGCATCTAGGTCTGAATCGTGTTAGACTATCTAAAACATTAACGATATTTTTTCCTAACAGCTAATAACACAACACATGTTTAGATCATAACTAAACCATAGTTATCATCTTCTTATGCCTTCCACGAGCCAAAAGACAAAAACAAAAGGGCATGCAGGAGACCAAGTTCTAACGTTTCAAGATCATATAAACGTATGGAGATCTTCAAACAAATGTGGGTTGTTGTATTATCATTTGACGGTCAAGATTCAAAACCTAATCCAAGCGATGAGTTACGTTCTTCTCGTACTGACGTGTATCTATGCTCACCAAAATACAACAAAGCCAGCTTGCTACGATGTCATTTTTATTACTGGTACAAACCTAAAATAGGACTAAAACATATCATATTCTACAAATATCATTCGTGCATGGTCTAGTAATGCATAGTTATCAAAATCAGATCGGATATCAACGTGTTCAGGTCTCGAGTCATTAGATCAATTGATTAGACCATAAGATCAATAAAAGATTTCATAATATAAAAATTAAATAAACATAAAAAATTATAAAAATATTATAGTTAAAAATGTTGATCTTGATAGGAAGAGGGGATAGAGTTATCAAACAAAGGAAGAGTAGGACAAGCTTCAATCTTCAATATTTCTCTCAAGAAATTTTTTTACAATTTCAGAAACTCTATCTATTTCATGACCCAACATATGGGGTTTATATAGTCCCCAAAGATATATTACATTAATTGTATTCAAGATGAATCATTCTCTTTCAAGAAATCCTTTCAAGAACCAATAATCAATTTGACTTATTCTTCCATAGACTTTTAATCTATTTTTTCTTCTTGATGTAATGAATCTCTCTCTTGATGCAATGAACATTTCTTTTGATGAAATGAATCTCTTTATGATACTTGAACAAGTTTAATTCCAACATTCTCCCCCCTTAAACTTGTTCCATCTAATATGTCAAGTTTCTTTCGAAGTTGTTGAAATATTTCAAATTTGAAAAGTTTTGTAAGTATATCAGCCACTTGTTCACTTGTCTTAATATGATGTAGCTCCACTTCTTTATTTTTGATATTATCTCTTATGAAATGAAATCTTGTGTCGATATAATAGCTGATTTGTTATCAACATAAATCTTAGTTGACTTCTCTTGTGGCATATGAAGTTCTTGGAGTAATCTTCTTAGCCAGATTGCATGACAAACACTAGAAGAAGCTGCTATATATTCTGCTTCACAACTTGATAGAGCAATGATCCGTTGCTTTTTTGAAGACCAAGTGAATGTAGCTTCACCAAAATAAAATACAAATCCAGTTATACTCTTCTGATCATCGTAGCTTCCAGCCCAATCACTGTCACTATATCTAATAAGCTCCAACTTTTTAGATGATGAATAGAACATTCCATACTCAATTGTTCCTTTAATATATCATAAAATTCTTTTAGCGACATTTAAATAAGATGTCTTAGGAACTTCCATATATCTACTTATTAAACCAACTTCAAATAGTATATCAGGTCGAGTGCATGTCAAATACCTTAAACATCCAACTAGACTTTTATAATAAGTTGGATTAATGTATTTACTTTCACCTTCCTTGGTCAACTTGGTGTCATATTCAACAGGTGTATCTGTATGATGATAATCTTCCATAGAAAACTTCTTTAAAACCTCCTTTGCATAATTTTCTTGTGAGATAAAAATTCCTCCATTATCTTGTATAACTTTGATACCGAGGAAATATGTCATTAAGTCCAAGTTGGTCATCTCAAACTCCTTTTTCATAGTGCTTAAAATCTTTAATCATGGAGCTACTATTGCCTATAAATATTAAATCATTGACATATAGGCATACAAACAAGATATCTCCATTAGAGTTAGATTTTATATAGAGAGCATATTCATGTGGACATTTAGAAAAACTATTTTGAATAAAATAAATATCTATTCAAGAATTTCATGCTCGTGGGGCTTTTTTAAGCCCATAAAGAGCTCTCTTTAACTTGTATACTTTGTCTTCTTGTTCATGAATAATAAAATCAGGGGGTTATTGAATATATACATCTTCTTTAAGAACTCCATTAAGAAATACTGATTTGACATTCATTTGTAAAATTTTCCATTTCATTTGAGCTGCTAGAGAGAAGTAATCTTACTATCTCTAGTTGAGCAACTGGTGCAAATACTTCTTTATAGTTAATCCCATATTGTTGTTTGTAACCCTTTGCAACCAACCAGGCCTTGTATTTCTCCACCTCTCCTTTTGCATTTCTTTTTGTTTTGAAGATCCACTTAACACTGATAGCTTGGTGGTCTTCTGGAAGTGTTAAGCTCCCATGTATTATTTTTGTTAATGGCATGAATCTCTTCATTCATAGCTTGTCGCCATTTTTCATATCTATAAGCTTCTTCGAAAGTTAATGGATCATATCCTGCAAAAAGATAAAATAAAGAAAGTTCATCATTGTTAGTATCAAACATTCGAGTCACATCATATAGCTCCTGAATCGGTCTTGTCCTTCTTATAATTGGACTTCTTGAATCATGTGACTTAACTGATCTAGGTGATGATTCCGGCAAAGCCACTTCGGTGCTTGCTTGTATTATATCATCTTCTTCTGAAGCTATAGCTTTCTTATGCTGCTCATCACTTTTCCAGTTCCAAATATGTTTTTCATCAAACTCAACATCTCTTGACATCACAACTTTATTTGTGACAGGATTGTAGAGTTTGTAACTACTGGAATTCTCTAGATAACCTAGCAAAATACATTTCTGACTTTTATCTTCCAAAAATTCTCAAATGATCAACTCTCGATTTTTGTAAGCTCTATGCTTCTTCTGGTGTAACATTACCAATTCGCTTTGTCGGAAACCTATTAAGCAAACAAACTGCACAAGCAATAGCATCTCCCCAAAATTTTTTAGGAATTTTTCTTTGCTTTAACATGCATCGGACCATATTAAGGATAATCATATTTTTTCTTTCTGAGACACCATTTTGTTGAGGTGTGTATGGCATGGTGAATTGATGTAGAATTCCATTATTTCTGCAAAAACTTTTAAATTCATTTGATATATATTCACCACCCCTATCTGTTCTTAAACATTTAATCTTACAACAACTTTATCTTTCAACCAAATCCTTAAATTCTTTAAATTTGCTTAAAACTTATTTCTTTTCTTTTAACATGTAAACCCAAGTTTTGCCACTATGATCATCAGTGAAGGTAAGAAAATACCTGCTTCCTCCAAGTGATACTAGATTGATAGGGCCACAAACATCTGAGTGCACAAGATCAAGTCGATGTCATGCTCTTTTTGTTCTTCTAACTTTGAAAGGCTTTCTTTCTTGCTTACCCATGACACATACTTCACATAATTTTGATGGGCGATCAATTTTTAGCATTCCTGTCACCATATTATACTTCTCTAGAAGTTTCAAAGTCTCAAAATTTAAGTGACCATATCTAAGATGCCAAAGTGTAGAAATATCCTCAATATCAACTTCAAAACAAATTTATTGATAAAAAATACTTAAATGCAGAGGAAACATTCTATTTTTTACCATTTTCACATGTGATATCAATGTTTTATTCTTGTCATAAATTGAGAGAGCCATATCTTTCATCTCAATATCATAACCTTTTTCAAGTAATTGTCCTAAGCTTAGAATATTATTTTTCATATCAAGAACATAATAAACATTTGAAATACATAATTCTTTACCATTATTAAGTTCAAAGAGAATTTTACCTTTACCTCTTATTGGTTTTTGAGACAAATCACCAAATGTAATGTTCCCAGAATAACTTATATCCATTTCTGAAAATAGTTCTTTGATGTCACACATGTGATTTGAGGCTCCTGTATATAGATATCATGTCATAGACTGATCCTCTTTCAAATTGTCATAAGTCATTAACAAAACTTGATTTTCATTTTTTTCTTCCTCAACAAAATTTGCCTTATCACCTTGATTATTAGGATTATAATAACATTCATAATAGTAATGTCTATACCTTTTGCAAATATAGCATTGTATTTCAGACCTTTTAGAGTTTCTGCCATATCCACGGCCTCGGCCACGTCCTCGACCATAATCTTGACCTCTTTGGCTAGAATTTTCTCCAGCATCTTCATTGTTTAGAGATTCTTGATTGGTTTGATTTTTGCCTCCTCTTCCCCTTTGTCCTCGTCCTCTTCCTCTTTGAGAATTTGATTCTCCTTTATTTTCAAGAGCAAGCTTAGCTTGTACTGCTTGCTCTATAATTTTATCTTCTCCTCTTTCTGTAATCCTTTGTTCATGAACATGAAGGGAACCTATAAGTTCTTCTAAAGACATTTTTTCTAAATCTTTAGATTCTTCAATCGTAATAGTAATAAAATCAAAATTTGGATCTAGAAATCTCAGTATTTTTTCTATTACTCTTTGATCACTTATTTGTTCACCATTTCATCTCATTTAATAAACAATAGAAATGATTTTTGAGAAGTAATCAGAAATAGTTTCAGAAGTACCTTATTGTAATTTTTTAAACTCAGCTCGTAAAACTTGTAAACAAAGTTTTTTTACCTTATCAACACTACCGAATGCTTTTTGAAGCATTTCCCAAGCCTCCTTTGAAGTATTTACTGGAGCGATGATCTCGAATATTATATCATCAAGCCCTAGGTAAATCATGAACAAAGTATTTTTCTCCTTCTTTCTTCTTTCTTTGAGTTATTTTCTTCCTTCTACATTCATTGCTCCTTCTTCTACTGGACTTGGTTCAGCAAATTCATCTTCTACAAACTCTCATACATCTTGGGAGCCTAGAAGAACCTTCATTTGGATGCACCATATGTCATAATTTTTTTTTTGTCAATATGAGGATCGATGGTACTGAGGAAGAGTTGGATGCACCATAGGTTACTATGCTTTGATACCAAATATTAATCTTGATAGGAAGAGGGGATAGAGTTATCAAATAGAGGAAGAGTAGGACAAGCTTCAATCTTTAATATTTCTTTCAAGAAAACTCTTTACAATTTTAGAAACTCTATTTATTTTATGACCCAACATATGGGGTTTATATAGTCTACAAATATATATTACATTAATTATATTCAAGATGAATCATTCTCTTTCAAGAAATTCTTTCAAGAACCAATAACCAATTTGACTTATTCTTTCATATACTTTTATTTTTTTTTTCTTCTTGATGCAATGAATCTCCCTTTTGATGCAATGAACATTTCTTTTGATGAAATGAATTTCTTTATGACACTTGAACAAGTTTAATTTCAACAAAAAAGAGAGTGACAAGAGAGAAAGAAGCTGAGCGGATGAATACAATAGTTCTTTATTTTTTCTCATAATACAATATAAAAGATTCTCAAGATATCTCCAATGTCTTTGATAACAAATAAAGAATTGATGGCATTTTAGTCTTTTTATGGTGCAAACATTTTAATTAATCAATTGAATGATCAATGATCCGATTCTCAATTTTTTTATCTAATCGTCTGATCTATACTACTATAAATATGTTCGAATAATCTTCTCAAGTTGTTTTGTTTTGTCTCAAGAGAATAAATATGATGCTGGGTGAGATCTCAATGGATGTGATAGCAAGGCCATTATATCACTTGTAATGTCCCGTCACTTATTTAGGTCAAAAACCCGCTATTCGTGAAGAATCACATTTCTTAATAGTCCCCCGTGGCTGCTTTATCACAGGAGTTATGCTGATGAATGACTTTTGAACTAAGTATGATGATGTATGTGCGAGTCGATGGTTCCTCCTATATTAGGTTAAATTATTATTATGGCATGATTATTAGTAGCACAAGACTCATATATCTTATGATGGTTTAAACACCCACTCACATTAGTGGATGAACAAGCCAATTCTAATGAGTTTTGCTTCACGATAATAGAAATAGAAAGTGTCACATCCCGAATTTATAAAAAAATAATAAATCAGTATTTTATTATCTATAATTAACATAATAAATTTCCTCTTTTTTTTTCATTTGTCTATGAATTCAAATCCTGGTCTTTACAGTAGTAAATATTCTATTAACTAGAAAAATGACATCTTCTTCGTAGGGTCACAAGTCTCTTCCACCCAAGCTTCAGATCTATTACACAATAGTAGATTACTCTAAAAATAAAAACACATCAGCAACCACACATACCGATAGGAACCTCAGGAAAATCATAAAAATAATCTTCAATATTCATGAAATATAAAAAAATATCAATAATTCAATAAGAAAATATATCGATTCATCATAAAACTTATGCATCAGAAAAATGATGATAATTTCTTATATAATAAATAAAATCATGTATCAGCCACATGCAACACATACATAATAACAAAAGCGCATATCACCCGATGGTGCACTCTCCCAACAGCGGATGAAGAGGCATATTCCATGGGATGAATCCCTCCCAACATTGAATGGAGATAATCCATATCGCACTCCCAACAGCGGATGGAGTGGTATCTCTCACCCGCCCAAGTGGGGACACGTTCCTCCCAACAGTGGATGGAGGAACCGTCTAACCATCACGTCTGACGGCCCGCTAATCCCCGAAGGGAATCGTCATACCTGCCCTCGGTAGGGATACATAAACATCCATGATTATTCATTATACTTATACATTCACTCACATATATATCAAGAAATTAATATGATTAAATATTATGAGAGACCATATATGATGTAAATCTGCTAGACTATGTTCATTGGTGACTCCACACTGTGATGGGCCTGTAGCTCCTTTCACAAGTTGCACTCCTAGTGTGAACTATTAGTCTAGTTACATCTACTACATGATACTTATCATATCAATATCATAAACATAAGAAAATAGAAAACCAATAATCATTTTCGAATGACATCTTTAAATAAAACCTTTAAATTCATCATGTCACAAAGGCATGAAATATCAATATCTCAGTAGTCCTTAATCAATCAAAACCCTAATTGGAATAACTCAATTGACTTAAACCAATCTTAATTCGATTATGATCTAACGGAACCAACCTTAAATCCTTATAGAACCAGTCTGAAATCACCCTAAACTGGTCTAATTTAGATTTGATTGATCTCGATTAGATCAAATAGGTTTGAACTAGTCAAGTTAGTCTGGAATCACCCTAAACCAACTTTAACTGATCAAACCTACAAACCTATCGAATTTAGTTAATTAGAGAGCTCAAACCAATAGGGAGGAAATTGGACTATGTCGTATAGTACTAACCTAAATCGAACCAACCCACCTGAGTCTTGGACAGGTCACATACACTGCATATACCGATTCCAAGTACTAGGTTGAGTTAAAGTATGACGGGCTATATAAAAGGAGCGATGATATGTCTAATGCCAATCGTGTAGCTGGGCAAGCTTAACTTCATGGACTATGCTAAGCCTCACTTATAAGTTGGGCTAAGCCTTACCATTGAACTAGGTCATACTTGGCTCACAAGTTGATCCTAGACACATGAGTTGGGGTCGTATCTGACCACATGGACTGAGTCATACTTAGCCGTATGAGATGGCTCATGCTTGGCCACATGGTTGGGTCGTACCATACCATATGAGTTGGGTCATACATGGCCACATGGATTAGATCGTACTTAGCCACATGAGCTGGCTCATGCCTAACCACATGGTTGGGTCGTACCTTACCATATGGGCTGGGTCATACATGGCCACATGGACTCGATCGTACCTAGCCACATGGGTTAGGTCATGCTTGGCCACATGGGTTGGATCGTACCTTGCTATATAGGTTGGCTCCTACCCGGCCACATAGGTTGGGTCATGCCGAATCACATGGGCTAGGTTGTACTTGGTCACATGAGCTAGGTCGTACATAACCACATGGGGAGTCAATTCGATATAATCAATCAACTTGACTCAAGTCAAACCCCGATTAAACTCCTCTTATCAAATTAAATTTTAATATTTAAAATTATTAAAGAATGACTCAAATTCATTAATTAAAACTTTAAATTTAAAACTAATTACATTACAGAAATTTACACATAATTTTTGAAACATAGATATATCTAATTAAATAAATTAGAACTATTATGCTAAATTAATAATAAAGTAATACATCATTTATAGTAATTAATTTATGTTAAGGGAGAAATTATCCATGATGACAGAAAGAGTTATTAGCATTTCGTCCTAAAAATCATAATCCTTTTTACCATTTTATTTCATATTAAGATGTGTATGCACTCTACTTAGTTCATCTCCGAAAAGTTTAAAGATTAGAGATTCATAAACTTAAACTTAGGTATACATTTGAGGCAGGTACTATATATAATTAATAAAAAGGTAAAGTTTCTGGTTCCATATTCTTCTCAGAAAGGAATACTACAAACATATGCGTTAGGGACCCACATCGATCGTTTGCTATTCCCTTCAATTATGTTCTTCCTTGAGTCATGGATTTCTTTTTATGATCTACATAAAGTTGGCCAGCAGGCACCCCGGCGTCCCACCATCATCAACATGTCACGGTTTGTGCAAGGGAATCCTATGCTTGTTCCCATGGGTAGATTGCACCAAACTTCTTGTCATGGTTTAATCTGATTATTTATTTACAGAAAAGAAGTTAGAAGAATTTCTCTTAGGATTATTTCTTGATCTCATCGTAAGATTGTTTATTTACAACTTGTGTGTTCATACTGAAGCTGATAATGCTGCTCCAGTGAAAGTCCTAAGTGGAGCAGAAACAGCTTTAACAAGTTTAGTTGTGTAAATATTTTACACATTCGTAGAGAAATCTGCATAAACTAAAAGGTTTTGTATATGATCCATTTTGGAGAGACGATTGGCCTCCATATAAATTCTATTTTGTGCTCTGATGAGTGATTATGATTCGAGTCTAGCCTTAGGGTTATGTGGAAACGAGCTATCAAGTCGAAAAATCCATAAATAATAAACTATCTTGATCGACATGTAGATAAGTATGAAATTATCTTTTTCTTTATAGCATGTAAGTCACAATTGCCTATACACAGTGTCAAAACATATAGCTACTAGATTGGATACGCGTTTAGGAAGCGACAAATAGAATACAATTGATGGACTTTTTGTGAGCAACAAATCGATGATGAGAGGCCCGAATCATGAGACGACAATGTAATGCGCGTTGTCCTCGGGTCCACCGAGCACCGTGTCAGCTGTCGATGGCGACCACGGTCTTCTTGTTCTTTTCATTTTATTTATTATTATTATTATTATTATTATTATTATTATTATTTTATGTCGTTTCTCCCACTCGAGAAAGTCTACCACAATTCCATCAATTTTGGTCCTCTAGTGCTCAATGGCGATCATTTAAATAATGATCACCGGTTGCAACTTAATTAAGATGATGATGTCTAAGGACATGTCTATCTTTGTGTACCAATATTAATATTCTTATATCCGTGACTTAAACTTTAAATTTATCGCTTCGTAGCTACGAATTAGCCCTACTGATTAAAAAATATATATACATGGAGTATAATAAATTATTCCAAAAAAATCAAATTTACTCACGTATTTCTTTTCCAAAAAAATCAAATTTACTCACGTATTTCTTATATATATATATATATAATGTATATATAAAATCTCTAGTGTCTATATATGAAGCTAAATCTAAATACTACTGATCATGTTCTCTCATTTTTCATTTGTTGGGTCCAGCCCATAGACAGCGAGTGGGAGCGGGAGCGGGAGTGAGAGAGAGAGGAGAGAACAGTGGGAGCGGGAGCGGGAGCGGGAGCGGGAGCGGGAGCGAGAGAGAGAGAGGAGTGAACAGAGAAAGAAAAGGAGAGAGAAAAAATAGGACTTTGAATTTTCTACTAGACGATCAGTGGCCAAACATTATCAATTTTAGCCTAAATTTTATACAAAGAATCCTTGCAGCAAGTTCTACAATCCTAATGGTGTTGATCTGCAATTTACCCTCTCTGAGGTACTTTCCTGTTATACCCATTTTGTGAGACCTAAAATTCTCCTTTGATGATATCATCTATGTGATGATGATATGCTATTATTGAGCCAAGATATATGATCTTGATGTTATTATGATCCTCTTGCTATTTTAGAGAAGATTTATTACCATCACAATATATACATGTATATATGCAATAGTTAATATAAAGTGATATATGCAAAAAGATTCCATATTAAGTCACACGTGCCATCACTCACGTGATTGGCTTGCTGGGCACCTATGACTAGCATTTATGTTGTTCTAGTTAACATGTGCTTTTGATATCAAGTTGGTATTTTGATGAGGAACCCATTTTGATACACAAAGAGGGAAAAAGAATTATTCTGCTATAATAGATTTTTTCCCAACAAGTGGTATCAGAGTAATAGGTTATTTGGTGCTAGTTTTTTCTTGTATAATTAAAATAGAGTAGTCAGATGGTATGATTAAATTGAACTCATCAAATTATTCTACTTGGAGGCGTATGATGGAAGATTTGCTTTATTGTAAGCATTTGTATAAGCACATCAAGGTTAAAGATAAACCTTCTACTATGGACGATGAGGAATGAGAAGTTCAACATAGAAAAGCTAGTGCCTATATTAAGAAGATGGATGAATATAAATTTGCATGAGCATATTTCAGATGAAACCAGAGCTGATGTTGTTTGGCAAAGGTTAGAAAACCTCTTTACGAAAAAGATAGTGGGAAATAGAATTTCTCTCCTCAGAAGACTTGTAAATTTGAAATATAAAGATGGTGGTAATATTGTTGAGCACATAAGCTTATTTCAAAGTCTTGCAAACAAGCTAGTTGCTATGAAAATTAATATAGATAATGAGATGCAAGGATTATTACTTCTTAACGCTTTACCAGAAAGTTAGGAAACGTATGTGGTGACAATTTGTAACTCCATGCCAAAGGGGACTCTGACTATAGATATGGTTAAAGGCAGTTTGCTAAATGAAGATGTTAAAAGGAAAGAACAGGGTGAATTTTCTTATGGTGCATTTGTTACTGAAAAACAAGAAAGACGTAGAAGAAGTCATAGTAGAAATCCACATGGTTATAATGGAAGATCCAAGTCTAGAAAAGATATCAAATGTTTTCATTGTATCAGACCAGGTCACATAAAGAAAGAGTGTAGGTTTTGGAAGCGAGAACAAAATGAAAGAAAGAAAAATGAGAAAGAGACTAATACAATTGCTGCCGAAGATGATATCATTATTGTTTGTGATGACGGTTGTATCAATCTTGTAGCTCAGGATAGTAACTGGGTAATTAACTCTAGTGCTTCATTTCATGTTACTTCTTAAGGTGATTTTTTCAGATCTTACATTGCTGGTGATTTTGGTAATGTCAGAATGGGAAACAGTGGTATATCTAAGTTTGTGGGTATTGGAGATATTTACTTGGAGACCAGTATTGGGAGCAAATTGATACTCAAAGATATAAGGCATGCTTTAGATATTCATCTTTACTTGATATATATAGGCAAACTTGATAATGAGGGATTTACACACTATTTTAGTGAAAGCAAATGAAAACTCACTATAGATTCTATAATTATGGCAAGAGGAAAGAAGCTTAACACTTTTTATGTTATGGAAGCTAAGCTATACAAAGGAAAGATTAATGCAATTCAAAAGGGTGAAAGTATAGATCTTTGACACAAGAGGCTTGGTCATATCAGCGAGAAGGGACTTGAAACTCTTATTAGAAAGCAGTTCTTACCAGAGTTGTAAGGTACATCTCTTAAATCTTGTGATCATTGCTTAGTTGGAAAAATACATAGAGTTGTATTTCATACATATCCATCATCTAGAAGATCAGATGTTATTGATTTAGTTCATACTGATGTCTGTACTATGCAAACTAGAACTCTTAGAGGTGCTCTTTATTTTGTTACTTTTATTGATGATCATTCTAGAAAAGTTTGGGCTTTCGCTTTAAAATCTAAAGACTAAGTACTCGATGTTTTTAAAGAGTTTCCTGTTAGTGTTGAAAGAGAAATTGACATAAAGCTAAAGTGTGTTCAATCATATAATGATAGTGAGTACAAGGGTCTTTTTGAGAATTATTACAGATTCCATAGTATCCGACTTGAAAAAATGGTTCCTAAAACTCCTCAGCAGAACGGTGTGGCAGAAAGGATGAATAGAACCATTGAAGAAAGGATTAGGTGTATGCTTTTCCATGCCAAGTTACCGAAGTCATTTTGGGAGGAGGCTATGAGAACTACAATTGACTTGATAAATCTTTCTCCATCAATTCCTCTGAAAGGTGATATTCCAAAGAGAATATAGAAAGGAAAAGATATATCTTATAATCATTTGAGAGTCTTTGGGTGTAAAACATTTATTCATATTCCCAAAGATGAGAGGTCCAAGCTTGATAATAAGGCAAAAGCATGTATCTTCTTGGAATATGGTCATGAAGAGTTTGTGTACAGATTATGAGATTAGTGAACAAGAAGATTATTATAAGCAGAGATGTTGTGTTTCTTGAAGATCGATTGTTTGATAATGGTGATAATGTTGTAAAGCCAAAAATCTCTATTTATATTCCTTGGAGTTTGGGTCTAATTCCTTCACCTGTAATTCATGATGATCCATGATGATCATAGGGAAGATGAACAAGAAGATTGTGGTGAGAATATAAGTGATGATACTCCTATAGTTGATGATGCTGAACCAGTGAACCAACTGAACAAGTACCTCCACCACCAGTTGAGATTCCATTGAGAAGATCCACTAGAGAGCGACAACCATCTACCAAATATCCTCCACATGAGTATGTTATACTTACTGACGAGGGAGAGCCAGAATCTTACGAAAAAGCTATTCTACTTGAGCATAAGAATGAGTGGGTTAAAGCCATGCAAGAAGAGATAAGATGCTTGCTTGAGAACCATACTTATGACTTGATAAAGTTGCCTAAAGAGAAGAAAGCTCTCAAGAATAAATGGGTTTACAAATTAAAGTCTGAAAATAATAGCTCACAACAAAGATACAAGACACGACTAGTTGTGAAAGGATTCAGTCAGAAGAAAGGTATTGACT
>LVTN01000816.1:122937-137987 GCA_001649415.1 Musa itinerans | reverse complement strand
TTCTAAGACATTTGCTAAGCTAAACATGTCCTTATGTCTATTCTTCCAGCGAGGTTCCGGCGATCTTCCAGCGAACTTCCGACGATCTCTCAGCAATATTCCGGCGGACTCCCGGCAAGCTCCTAGACTTCACGACGATCTTCTTGGCGAGTTCAGATAAGCTTCTTGGCAAGCTCCTTGACTTCTCGGCTCGTTCCGCTAGAACTTCCGACGAACTCTCGAACTCCCAACGATGTCGCGTCCTTGACTCTTGGACTTCATTTTTGCTTCATGTCTTGCTATCGTAGTTAATCCTGCACATATAAAACACACTTCGATCTAGACAATTAATACTAAGTAATAATCATATTGTCCGGCATGTCATTGGTAACTCGACACTTTGTCCGATTCTTCGGTGCATCGTCCTCTCCTGCGACCTATTGCCCAATCGGCCAGTGGACTCCACAACTCCGATATCCTTAGTGCAATGTCTGCTCTTCTTGGCCCGATGCCCAAATCCATGGCCCGAAACCTTTTGTCGATACGTCGACCGATCCACCGGCCCGACGTCCAATCTTCTGACATGTTCCTCTAGCCCAACATGATTCTTCCTGCTTTAATTGTCTCATCCTGATCGAAACATCCTACGTCACTCAAAACGCAGATTAAATCATAAACACATATCAATTGGTTTCATCATCAAAATTTGAGATTCAATAAAAACTCCAAGCCTGCTTTGAGGTGGAGAGAGGGAGGAGAATAGGAGAGGCAACTAAAATGCTTTAGCCTATGAACCATTAGTTCCCTCCTATTTATAGAGGTCCCTTGTAAATTAACTCTAATGGATCCTGCCCTATTGGGTATTGGATCTCCATCTAACTACCAAAGTCTCTTAGATTAGTGGATCTCTATCCAACAATCTCTTATTAGCTCTTATTGGATCTCATTCATAGGATCCAATAATTTGGAGCCAGGAGTGAAACCTCCAGCAAGACCACCCTACCGCATGCCTCCGCCAAAGTTGGCTGAACTCAGAAAGCAGTTAGGAGAACTGCTAAGCGGTGGTCTCATCCGCAGCTCTAAAGTACCATTCGGAGCTCCAGTCCTTTTCCAGAAGAAACAAGATAGGAGCCTCCGGCTATGCGTCGATTACTGAGCCCTCAACAAAGTGACAGTGAAGAACAAGTATCCCATCCCACTCATCGCGGACATGTTCGACCAGTTGGGCAAAGTCAAGTATTTCTCAAAACTTGACCTTAGGTCGGGGTATTGGCAGGTGCGCATAGCTGAAGGCGATGAAGCGAAGACTACCTATGTGACCAGGTATGGAGCGTTTGAGTTCTTGGTGATGCCTTTCAGCTTAACCAATGCTCTGGCCACGTTCTGCACTCTCATAAATCAGCTATTCAAGGAGTATTTGGATAAGTTTGTGGTTGTCTACTTGGATGACATCGTCGTCTATAGTCAAACGCTCGAGGAGCATGTCAAGCACCTTCAGACAATTTTCAAGGTTCTCAGGGAGAACACTTTGTTCGTGAAAAGGGAGAAATGTTACTTTGCCCAAACAGAGATCTTATTCTTAGGGCATCGAATCGGTGATTGCTCCATTCGGATGGACAAATCTAAAGTGCAAGCGGTTGCGGAATGGCGAACTCCAAAGAAGGTGCCAAAGTTGAGATCCTTCCTTGGTTTAGTCAACTACTATCGACGCTTCATAGTTGGGTATTCGAAGCATGCGACTCCACTGACGGAGTTGCTAAAGAAGGAGCAGCCTTGGAAGTGGTCTGACAAATGTGAAATAGCATTCCAAGATCTGAAGGCTGCTATTCTGGAGGAGCCGGTGCTCAAATTGCCAGACTATGGGGAGCCCTTTGAAGTCCATACAGATGCTTCAGACTTTGCCATTGGGGGAGTACTCATGCAGGAGGGTCATCCGGTGGCCTACGAGAGTCGCAAGATTAACGAGACCGAGCGGCGGTATCCCGTGCACGAGAAGGAGATGACAACGGTGATCCATTGTCTATGAGTTTGGCGACACTACCTTCTCGAATCGCGATTTGTGCTAAGGACTGACAACATCGCTCTGAGATATTTCCAAACGCAGAAGAAACTTTCCCCAAAGCAAGCACGATGGCAGGTCTTCCTGGCTGAATTTGATATGGCAATGGAGTACAAGCCTGGAAAGGCAAATGTCGTGGCCGATACATTGAGTCGGAAAGTGGAGCGCGTGAATGTCGTACAATTGGAGGGCGGAGGCCAAGCAAGTCAATTACACTCCAACTTCCTTTCTAGGATTAGGGATGGACTGTGTAGTGACCCCCAAGCAGTTATCCTGATGCAACTCATCAAAGATGGCAAGGCATGACGATTTTGGGTCCAGGAGGGACTCGTGTATACAAAAGGGAATAGGATTTATGTTCCTCGAGTGGACAATTTGAGGCATGAACTCTTAAGAGAGTGTCACGATTCCCTTTGGGGTGGACACCCAGGCATCCACCGAACGTTGGCTCTCATGGAGAGGGCCTTCTACTGGCCGAAGATGGGGACTGATGTGGAAGAATATGTTCAAACGTGCCTCACTTGCCAGCAAGACAAGGTGGAGCAGCGGAAGCCGGTGGAACTTTTGGAGTCGTTGCCTGTACCAGAAAGACCATGGGAGAGCATTTCCTTAGACTTCATATCAAGCTTGCCACTAGTAGGGAGACTCGAATCGATACTCGTGGTAGTCGATCGATTCTCAAAGTATGCAACTTTCATTGCTGCTCCCCTACACTGTTCAGTAGAGGAGGCGGCCAAGCTGATGATGAAGGATGTGGTGAAGTATTGGGGAGTTCCACACAATATCATCAGTGATCGAGATGCTTGGTTCCTGGATTGGCACCGAAATGCAGAGATTGTGCGGGCTTACTTGGAGAAGGCGACAAGAAGAATGAAGAAGTCGGCAGACTTGGGAAGGCGACCGCAAGAGTTCAAGGTCAGCGATTTGGTGTTGGTAAAGCTCCAACCAGCATCACTCCAATTCTTCAGGAACAAAATCCACAAAGGATTGGTGCGCAAGTATGAGGGGCCCTTCCCAATTATCAGCAGGGCAGGCAACTTCTCCTACAAGTTGCAGTTGCCGGCGTGGTTCAAAATTCACAACGTTCTTCACGCCAGCAATCTAAAAGCCTACCATTCGGATCCACAAGATGCTTCTCGAAGTGTTCCAACTCGGCTACCCCCTACCACTGCCTCCTACGAGAAGCGAGTTGAAACCATTCTGGCGGACCGAAAGATGAAGCTACCCAATGGAGCTGAGCAGACAGAGTACCTAGTGAAGTGGCGAAAGCTTCCCCGAACTGAAGCCAGTTGGGAGTCTGAAGATGCCCTACGACATGAAGAAGCAAACATCAACAACTACCAACAAGCGTCGATGAGGGCATCGATAGTTTAAGTGGGGGAGAATGTCACGAACGGTCATCGCGCACCCGCAACAACTCCGTTCAACGAACCGTTCGTCGCTCACTCCTACCTGTACTGCTGCTTGGCAGCCTATTTTATCTTAGTTTTGGGTCATTTTGCTTGTAAAAATATAAATTCGAATAAGTTGCAACGTTACAAAGCGACCGCTCACCGAACCGAGCAAAACAGCCCCAAAACAGCTCCGTTTTCGCGTGCCGTGGGCTGATTTCTGGAATCTGCCTCTGCTCACCAAAACATCAGCCATCTCAGCCCCTTGGAACCACCCGGGTGGCACAGGGCTGGATGGGGCTTCGGATATACACTGGGCATTGAACACTCTTTCACAAGTTCGCACGTTGCCTTGACGGGAACTTGTTGTCGCGCCTAGGACCAGGTGAGCAGCTGTTTATGGGCTTGCAGCTGTTCGTTCAACCTTCTAAAGCCCTTGTTTTCTCCCTCTCCCTCTTTTCTCTTTGGCACGCAAGGTGCTCGCTGAATTGCTTGTAAAGCTTCCCCTTTTCGTGAGACGTCGGGACTTGTCCGTCGCTCATTCTTTCGAACTAATCAACTTTCTCTCTTTACAGGTCCTTCGGGACCTACGAGAGGTTACAAGTGGGCTGATCTTTGCAGATGTAAATCGCAAGGGCGAAGCGCGACTTAGGCAACGCAAGCTAAGTTCGCGTTTCGGCCGCAAGGGTGTCTCACGCCTTAGGCAATTTCAGCTAAGGCCATAACAATACAATTTCTGCTCGAGTCTCGCTCTAATTAGATTATCTTGGAGAACTCTTTCTCTCTCAATCTGAATGACCCTAGCTAGGGATTTGTTTGAGCAAAAATACATGGGACATTCCTCTCATGACACTGAGAGTGGATGATCCTTTGTCAACACTCAATAGTTTTCATAAGGTTGGCTACTACTCCCGATAACTGGTTGTGCTAGATTTGGAACCTCCAGACCTATAAGTCCGATATCAAAGAGTGGAGTACTCATACATGATATCCTTAGTGTCTTAAGTCTAAGGACTAGATACACCAGTGGGACTACAAAATCATTGTCTGATAATAAGGCATCATCAACCATCTAGTATCCCATAAGCGAATCAATCAGTGAACCCATTCTCCAATGAGCACGTATACTGTATCCCTAGTGTCCCCACATGAGCAACTATGAGACCAACTGCATCCATTATATGGACAGGTATATAGTACACCAGCCTGTCCGGTTATCTTGATGTCCCTCTCGAGTAACATATGACCGAGATTATTTAGGATCTATGTTTAAAGGCGAATTATTCTCATTATCGTGATCTCAACACGATCCAATTCCCATTGCATAGATCCATGGACATCACAATATATTCAAGCATCAATCAATATAAAGTGATAAAATACCAAATAATAATAATAAGCAAAAAGACTATGTGTCAAGTCACACGTGTCATCACTCACATAATTGACTTGTAGTGCACCTATGATTAGCAATCTCCCACTTGACCGAAAGCCAATCATTTATGTATCTGATCCCTATCAGACCCCTTTGATGCTTAAAGACAATCTGAGACAACGGCTTTGTTAGTAGATCTGTAATGTTATCTTCATATAGAACTCTTTCCACTCCTACATCTCCTTAGGTCACGATCTCTCTGATCGGGTAAAACCTCCTCAGAACACTTTTGATGAGACTTGGGTTCCTTCGCTTAAGCAATTTACCCCATTGTTGTCGTAATATAAGGGAATCGGCTCCTCATTAGCTAGCACGACTCCCGGATCTATGATAAACTTCTTCATCCAGACTCCCTCCTTTGCTGCCTCTGTTGCAGCAATGTACTCCACCTCTGTAGTCGAGTTAGTAGTAGTATCTTGCTTGGAACTCTTCCAACACACTGCTCCTCCATTCAGAGTGTACACATACCCCGAATTCGACTTACTATCATCGACATCGGATTGGAAACTCGAGTCCATATAGCCTTTAACCCTGAGGCTACTATCTCCATATACTAATAAAAGATCCTTAGTCCTTCTCAAGTACTTAAGGATACACTTTACTTCTTTTCAGTGCTCCAAGCTTGGATCTGCCTGATACCTGCTTGTGACACTTAGAGCATGCGCTATATCAGTCCTAGTACATAGCATGATATACATGATAGATCCTATCACTGAGGCATAGGGTATCCTATCTATGTTTGTCTTTTCTTCAAGAGTCTTTGGGGACATGCTCCTAGAAAGCGTTATCCCATGTCTCATCGATATGAGACCTCTCGTGAAATTTTTCATGCCAAACCTTTTGACAATGGTGTCTATGTACTTGGACTAGGACAAGCCAAGCATCCTCTTGGATTTATCTCTACAAATCTGAATCCCCAAGATATAGGATGCTTTCCCTGAGTCCTTCAAGAAGAAGTGTCTAGATAACCAAGTATTTACTATGGATAGCATTCCTACATCATTCTCAATGATCAGGATGTCATCCATATATAACACCAAGAAGGTGATAGCCCTCCCACTTACCTTCTTATACACACAAGGCTCATCTTCATTCTTAACGAAGTCATAAGATATGATTGCCTCATCAAATCTTATGTTCCTACTTCGGGAAGCTTGCTTTAGTCCATAAATGGACCTAAACAACCTGTACACCTTATCTGGGTAGTCCTTGGACACGAATCCCTTAGGCTGTATCATATACACCTCCTCCTTGAGGTTGCCATTGAGGAATGTGGTTTTCATGTCTATCTGCCAGATCTCATAATCATAGTGTGCTGCAATAACTAATAGAATTCAGATGGATTTTAGCATAGCTACGGGTGAGAATGATTCATCATAGTCAACACCATGCCTTTGATGATACTCTTTAGCCACTAGCCTTGCTTTATAGGTCTCTATCTTTCTATCTACTCCGATCTTCTTCTTGAAGATCCACTTACAACCGATGGGTATAATACCCTTGGGTGCATCAACTAGGTTTCAAACCTTGTTGGAGTACATGGAATCCATCTCAGAATTCATGACTTCTTGCCACTTCCCGGAGTCTATACTCATAATAGCCTCCTCATAGGTTTGAGGATCAATATCATCAATATCCTCTCTTCTAATATGTCTCACATATCTCTTAGGAGGATGGGATACTCTGCCGGACCAACGTAAAGTCGGAACTTGTGTACTAGGTACCTGAACAGACTCGGGCTATGGAGTGGTGCTTGAGCTATATTCTCCAACCTCACTCAACTCTATTATGCTCCCACTATCTCCACTAAGAATGTGTTCCTTCTCAAGGTACACAGCTCTCATAGCTATAAAGACCTTTTGGTCATCGGGATGATAGAAATAATACCCATATGTTTCCTTGGGGTATCCCACGAACTTACACCACTTTGTCCACGATTCCAACTTATCAGGGTTGTGTCTTTTAACGTGGGCAAGACAGCCCCAAATCTTAACAACCTTAAGATCGGGCTTTTTCCCTTTTCATATCTCATATGATGTAGACACTATCGACTTAGTTGGAACTCTGTTCAGAAGGTAAGCTATGATCTCTAGGGTGTATCTCCAGAATTAGATGGGTAGGTCAACGAAACTCATCATGGACCGCACCATGACTAATAGTGTATGATTCCTCCTTTCAGATACACCATTGAGTTTAGGTGCATAAGGAGGTGTCCAATGGGGTAGAATCCCATGGTCCTTGAGGAACTAGGTAAACTCTGTACTCAAGTACTCACCTCCTCGATCTGATCAAAGAGTCTTGATACTCTTTTCAGTCTGGTTCTCCACTTTATTCTTATACTATCTGAATTTCTCAAAGGCCTCAGACTTATACTTCATTAAATACATATATCAATACCTTGAGAAATCATTAGTAAAGGTAATGAAGTAGGAGTAACCACGAATGGCATGAGTTGACATGGGTCAACATACTTCACTATGTATGAGTTCCAGTAGCTCAGTGGCTCTCTCTCCAGTTCCACTAAATGGAGAGTTGGTCTGTTTTCCACGAAGGCAAGGCTCGCAAGTTACATATGACTCATAGTTGAATGGATCTAGATATCCATCCTTTAGCAACTTTTGAATCCTTCCCTCATGGATATGACCTAGCCTACAATGCCACAGGTATGTACTGTTCACCTCATCTCATCTCCTCTTAGACACACTTATATTCATGATATATGGAGTAGTATCTAGCATAAATAAACTATTATGCAAAGTTCTTCTCGTAATGATCTCATCATCTAATAATATTGAACAACCATTGTTCTCAAAAACTAATTTATATCTGCTAATTGTCAAACATGAAATAGAAATAATGTTTTTGATAATAGAAGGAACAAAATGGCATGTATCTAATGCAATAATAGCTCCACCAAGCAAATGTAGGGCGACCTCGCTAATAGCTACTATGGTAACTTTTGCTCCATTGCCCATCTTGAGGTCTATCTCGCCTCTCACCAATCTCCTAGGTCTTGCCAGAACCTACAACGAATTGTAAATATGATAAGCACTACTAGTATCCAATACCCGTGTTATTATAAGAATATAACAAATAGAGACTGATCATGAATGTATCTGAAGCTTCTCCAACCTTTTGTTTCGCCCTCTCTGCAAGGTACTCTTTGTAGTTCTTCTTCCGGTGCCCATCTTTGCCACAGTGGAAGCACTGACCTTTGTCCTTTGTCGGGTCTTTCTTAGCAACCTTTGCTTTACCCGGTCTGCCCTTGCCCTTCTTAAATGACTTTTCTACTTTCCTTTTCTTTCTAGTTTCACTAGTATAGAGAATTGGCTTCTCTTTCTTGATAGTGCCCTTTGCCTCCCTCAACATATTAAGGAACTCAGGGAGAGTAACCTCAAGCTTGTTCATATTAAAATTCATTATGAACTATCAAAACGAATTTGATAGGGACTGAAGCACAAAATCCACACATAGGTTATCATTTAGGACCATTCCTAGACCTATAAGTTTCTCTATCCACTCAATCATTTTTAGGACATGATTCTGAATCGATATCCCCTTAGTCATCCTAGCATGGAAGTGGCTCTTGGATATCTCATATCGTTGAGTCCTTCCCTGTTCTTCAAATAGTTTGCAGACATGTAGGAGAATAGATCTGATATCCATCTTTTCATACTATATTTGTAACTCAGGAGTCATAGAGCCCAACATGTAACACTGAGCAAGAGTAGAGTCATCAATGTACTTCACGTAGCGAGTGATCTCATCCTCGCTTGCCCCTTCCTCGGGCATGGGCATCACTATATCAAGGGTGTACACGATTTTCTTCACCATAAGAATAATTCTCAAGTTGCGGAGCCAATCCATATAATTCGGACCAGTGAGATGATTGACATTAAGTATGCCACGTAAGGGATTTGAAAGCGATATTTTCCTAAAAATAAAGATGTAGTAGAAATAAATAACATACAGATTTTATAAAAATAAATAATAAAGATATGGACTTCTATCTTAATTTACTCCCACTATTTTACTAGCAAGTCACATGACACCCTTAACACGTGAAATGGAAGTCTCCGGTAGACTTCTAATGGGGATCGGAATCCAATCAGCATCTTAGTGTAACCTCAAAGGACTCGACTAATCACATTAAGCCCAAAAGGTTGGCAACTTTTGTCGATCACAACTCCTTGTGATTTCCGTCCTGTTCGGCCTCCGAACCACCATAGTCTCGAGGGACTCGACCAATCATGATATTCGGTTAAGTCAACACCATCGTTACAAGATGTGTCTGATTCGATGATATACCCTTGAGGGACTCGACCAAGCATACCATATCCTCGGGTCACCGGTGACATCTCTATGTCATAGGTAAGATAGCAAATCGTGATATAGGTGAGCCTCGAGGGACTCTACCAACTCAATCTACATCGAGAAGCGGTCCCTACCTATAACGATGGAAGACCACGTGGGTCAATCTAATTACATCACGTTTACCGACTTAATATTATCGAGAGAGGGGATTTTGATTTGGTCTCCTAATGTAACGTGTCACACACATACATATTTAATATATATCTACATCGCATGCAAATATATATACATATCTAGTAGGTGTATAAGCAATCATACATCACATGAGCAATTACACCAGATGATCATAGACCATAACCTAATGTGATTAGGCCTGAATTAGTGGGCCTAATCACTTACGTCAAGATCTATGTGTGCAGTAGTGCATCTCCATGCCCTATGATCGTCCTCGTCGGTTTCATCGGCATCTCCATGCATCACGATCGTCTATCTCATGGGTCCCGTTATCGCATTCACACTACTGCTACGTCTCCTCATGTGATTACAACTTAATCATAGGCACGTAAGTCCGACAATAAATGAGAAATAAAATGGAGGCTCGTAGGCCCCAATAATAATAATCATAAGTACACACGTCACACAGTCCATGATCATCCGTCCACATATCATACATTATATATATAAATCATCATCATGTAGGACTACTAGATAATAATAAAAATAATAATCAATCGAATATTTTAATTAATTAATATTTTCTGAAATTGGAGACATGCAAGGAATTTTCTGAATAGTGAGGTGTATTTTCATAATTTGGATAGAGGACAGAATCTAAAATTTCTAAAATTTCGAGGGGCAAAATTTTCTTTTGACTAGAAAACCCAAACACTCTATTCTATGTGCTTGCTGCGGTTGTCGCCACCCTGCCGGTGGTGGCCTGTGCGACAGCGGGCGCAGGGGCACCGCCCCTGCCCGCGGGCGCTATGCCTGTGGGTGATGCCGCCTCTACGGTTGGGCGCCCCTGCGAGCACTGCCACCCCCGCGAGTGCAGCACCCGCAAGTGCCGCTATAGGCGTAGTGCCAGCGGGTGGGGCCGCACTAGCTGGCCAAAGCCGCTCGTTAGGGCTCGTTGCCGCCGCTATTGGAAACTCGCGCCTAGGCCCAGCGGCGACAAGCGCAGCCCTTATGCGAGGGCATAGTGCCCGCGCGCAGGTGGCTATCATGCATGTGTGTAGTGCCTGCACGCAGTGCCCGCACGCAGGTAGCTGCAAGCAGCCATGCCTGCTCGCGTAGTGCCCGTGCACAGGTGACTGCCATTGCAGCAGCTCGCCGGCCATCGATCGGGAGCCTGCATGCAAATGGCAGCACTGACATTTGCGACGGCAACAAGGGCAGCAACAGTTACTGACCTTTCTCACTTTTGTGTCAACGATTTTAACATCAAAAGCTTCTTGAAATCACAACACACGCAGTTCAAAACCAATCTTTCGTACAAACAACCTGACTCTGATACCACTGTTGGAAAATTTTAGGGGGGACATCTCATGTGCAGCAGAAGAACATAAAACAAAATTTTCAATTTCCCAAAGATGTATTTGTCATCATGCGAAGATTGATGCGCAAAAATCCGTAAAACAAAAAACTACCTATATTAAAGATTATATTACCTGGGGAGATCGTATATCCCTGAATCCTTGCAGATCTCTAGGAGAGGGTGAAGGAGGTCAAGCATCATTCTCTCTAGTGGTGATCCATACAATAGGGCTGTGACAATGCTCATTAAAACTCCAAGCCTACTTTGAAGTGGAGAGACAGAGGAGAATAGAAGAGGCAACCAAAAAGCTCTAGACTATGAACCATTAGTTCCCTCCTATTTATAGATGTCCCCTATCAACTTAACCCTAATAGATCTTGCCCTATTGGATATTGGATCTCTATCCAACTACTTAAGCCTCTTAGATTAGTGGATCTCTATCCAATAATCTCTCATTGGTTCTTATTAGATCTCATTCGTATGATCCAATAATTCAAGAGCTTATTGAACATCCAATAAGATAGGGGCTCCGACGGATATCTCATATCCGAACCTCTACTCATTGTAACACCACCAATATTTGTGTGACCTTCTAGGCCCAATATCGAGCTGACTGTGAGTCATACATGTCAGAACTCCTTCTGGCTCGGTGAATTATTATCTCCATAATAATTCACTCGACTCATCGGTTGCTAACGTACTAGGCCACTACGCCGCAGTCCCCGAATGATACAGGAGAATCTAATCCATTGGACCTATCTATTGTTAGTAACCGTTGTTAGGATCAAGAGCGCTACTGAGAGGGGGGGTGAATTAGTGTAGTAGAAAATTCTTCGATTTCGTACAAAGTTTGTCTCTATCTAAATCGTTTCGGAAAGATGTTGAACTCAAAACTTTCATAAGAATGTAAGGAGAAGCTCAAGGAGGTTTGCAGTAAAGTAATTGCACAAAAGGAAAAGCAAACCAGAATTTAGAGTGGTTCGGTCGTTGTGACCTACATCCACTTTCGGATTCCTCCTCCGACGAGGTCACCGACGTTCACTAATGGCCTTCCTTCAATAAGCGAAGACCAACCACTTTTTACAGCACTTTCTCCTTTTGTCGGGTTTAGGAGATAACCCTCACATGCCTTACTCCTCTTTCTTAAATGGTTGCAAAACTAAGAGAGGGAGGAGGAAAACTCTAGCACTTTTACACCCCAAAGATTCAAGATTATAATCACACTTAGGTGCCCTTTCATGCAGAAAATGGTGGGGTATTTATAGGCCCCAATAGCTTCAAAAATGGAGCCAACAAGTGTCTCATCCTGGATTTCCAGGGTACTAGCGATACCACCACCATTACTGGGTGGTACTACAGCCTACAATTTGACACCAGGTAGTACCACCGCTCAGTCTAGGTGGTACTACCACCTGACAGAGCTCGGAGACCGAGCTCTGGTGGTACCACTACCTGATAGGGGCAGTACAACTGCTGGCAGGTAATAATTGCCTACGGTACCACCGCCCAGACCACTTGGGAGTCTGGGTCACTAGGCGGTGCCACCGTCGGCCATGATTACAAGTGCTGAATGGGCTGTTCAATCCGGCCCAATTCAGCCCTATTAAGGGCCTGATTGGCCCCTAATTGAGTTAGTGGGATCACCTCCCAATCCTAACTCAATATATGATTCTAACTACGATTAAGGCAAGCAATTAGTCTGGTATGTCAATCTTTCCCTCGGTGATCCTCTGGCGAACTTCTCGGCGAGTCTTCCATCGCGCTTTCGGTGAACTCTCGACGAGCTTTCGGCGATCTTCTGACGAACTCCCGGTGATCTCCTAACGAGCTTTCAGTGACACTCTCGGTGATCTTCTGACAAGCTCTCGGTGATCTTCAAATGAGCTCTCGGCGAGCTCCTGGTATATCATATGAATCTTTGACTCCGACCCATCATATGCTTTATGCCTTATCACTATCATAGTTAATCCTGCACACTTGTCTCAACACATATATTAGTTCAAATAATTTATCAATTGATTTCATCATCAAAATCCGAGATTCAACAATCTCCCCCTTTTTGATGATAACAACCAATTGGTGAAGGAGTTAACCTTAACTCCCCTGTCTATGTGCCATACTTGAGAAAATATAAACTTGAATTCATAACCTTGAATTCAAGCTATGATCGAAATTATGCATCATCATAATTTCATGTCTAGATATTTAAATGTATAATCACTTCATGCATGATAAAATGTTTTGGCATAGCCTTTCATCACTACTTGCATGAAGTATTATCATTATTGCATTGTAGCACTCAAAAGTTGATAATATGTAGAATCTGATATTGCATCATGTATGATTTTAAAAGATTCTTAGTATTTAAAGAGATTACAATCTTCATAGAAATTTTCAGCATCAAAGTAAGCACGATATTGCATCATTGTATGATAACATGCTCATCATTTAAAGAGATCACAACGAAATTTTTTAGCATCAAAGTAATCAACATTTTAAGATTACAACATCAAGGTAAGCATAATACAAGAGAGAGATTTCATCTACTTCTCCCCTTTTGTCATCAGGAAAAATACATACACAGCTTATTCAGGTGGTAGCCAATCAAAATGTCTAAACAAGGTATTGAGTTGTCAATGAATCTGCTACAACTCAGTCAAAATTTGATCTTGGTGTTGTTCGAGTCGATCTTGATGTTGTTCAAATTGATCCATCCGAGTCCCTATATCGTCGATAGATAAGGGAGGTGCTTACTCTACTGGAGGTGATGCCTCAAAGGGACCAATTGGAGAAGATTGATTACCTCTAAAAATTGGTGTTTCAAGTTCTGGTTCAGGTTGGAGGGGATCAGTCCTTCTAGGTAGTCTAGCCCATATACTATTTCTGAATGTACATCTCAACCGTCGAAATAGGTTTCTATTTATAATACTAAATCTATCTAGTTATATAACTTCTTCGTTAAGTGCGATAGCAATGTCATAGGCATGGAGTAGTCTTGTGATTAGGCCACCATATATAAGCATCATGTCCTTTTTTGATGGTTCAATCAAGTTCTATTGGATTAGGTAACCAAAATAATTGTTATGTCCCTTCATAATCCAATACATAGTACCTAATTCCATTTGGCTTACTTCATCATGATGATATTGTTTTGGGAGAATAATACTTATAAGGATGTGATGAAGTATTTTGGTGCTCAAAGATAGTAAATGTTCGCAGCTTTTTGGAAGAATAGTTGGGTTAGGATTACCAAAAATTGTTCATAAGGCATTAGTATAAGTAGTCCCAACTGATTCTTTATCTTATTGTCTTCTAAAATAACATCCTTTTTCTTTTACCATAATTCCTATGATGTTGCAAATTATGCTATCTGTAATGGGTATATGATGTCCTAAGATATAGGTGGATACCCTTTCGTTTTCATCTACATGTAAATTATTATAAAATAGCCTAACAAGTCTAGGGTAGATAGGTTCACTTATTTAAAAGATTGGGAGAATGTCTAGATTAGCAAACCATTAAATAGGTTCCAAATCACTTAATTCATTTAAATCAACATATGTACCCTTATGAACATGTCTAGACTCTATGGATGAAAATTTAAGGGCATGTTGATGAGAATCGAAAAATAAGGAGTCATAGTTTTCATCTAATCTCATCTTCCGTTTGTCCCTAGAGGATCTTCTAGAACTCATTGAGACTATAATTATGAAGGCAAATAAGGAGCAAAAACAGGTAATAAAAAGGAAAATCAATTTGGTGTAGAGATTACCTTAATAGTTTTTCCTTCTAGTGATCTCCAAAAGGATGCCGAAGATGTTAGGATCGGAGCGGCACTAAGAGGGGGGGTGAATTAGTGCAGCGGATTAAAACTCGTAAGTTTAAACTCAATTTCGTGAATGCGTAGAGATTTCGATTCGACAAGCTCGAGTAAAGTGAGAAGATGAAAACCAAAACTTGCTACTATGTAAATAACGGTTTTAGAAAGGTAAACACTCAACCATTCAAGGAACACACCAATTTAAAGTGGTTCGGTCAAATGACCTACATCCACTTGCGAAGCCTTCTTCGATGAGGCTCCCAACTTCCACTAGCAAATCACTTTGAAGGGGAAGGACAAATACCCCTCTTACAACCTTTTACAAGTGGTTCACACTCTTACAGATTTTCAAAGAGAAAGAGGGAGGTGAACACTCAAGCAATTGAAAACAAGACTTGCTAAAGACTTTGCTAAGGCTTTTTTCTTAATCTATTGCTTCTCAAAAAGTTGTATTCTCTGCTGAGAATTGAGGAGTATTTATAGACTCCAAGAGGATTCAAATTTGGGCTCCAAATTTT
>LVTN01000816.1:82087-104176 GCA_001649415.1 Musa itinerans | reverse complement strand
CCAAAATCAATTTCCAAAGAGAAGAAATAAGAAGAGGTGAATTTAAGGTGTAACACTTGAGAAACAATGGAATACATGTACCTATACGAAAAGTTGCGATACAAACATGAACTTTACATAATAGATTCAGGTATACAAATAATTGAAGGACAAGAGTATACAAAAATTTAAGGTAGTAATGTAAAGTTTAATTGAAGTAAGGGGTTTTTTTTTCCAAAATCAATTTCCAAAGAGAAGAAATAAGAAGAGGCAAAATCGACCGAAGCTCGATTCTAGCAAAATTTGAGAGGTACATTGTATAAATTATTTAGATAACTAATTATACTCCAATTTATACAAAATATGTGTTATTCAAAATCTGTGTCAATCTAGTTTTAGGTAAATCAAGTTTTGTAAGAATTAGAGTTTACAACAGAGAGTTACAAATAATTTCGTAGCAAAAGGTTTGAAAATATCAACTCTGTTTTACTGAATCCATAGGATTGATGAAAATAGATGTTTTGGTTTTTAATTATACTCCAAAAATTTTAAATCAGGTAAGAACATGAAGACTTTTGAGTCTAGTTTCTAATAAATCATATTTTGCGTAAATATAAGTTTCCAGCAAAAAGTTATAAGCAGTTAAGCAACAAGAGGTCAAAAATTACAATCCTTAGTTTGCAGAATCTATAGGGTTAATTGAAACAGAAGTTTTAGTAGGCAATTAAACTCCAAATCATTCAATCTCAGTATCAAAATAAATATATTTGAGTCTAATTTCAAATATTAGTTTTGCCTAAATCAGAGTTTAGTGCTAAAAGTTAGGTTCAAAATAGTACATAAAGGTCATATTTCCAAAAAATTATAGATTCATGGCTTTGTATCAAAACGAATATGAAGAATTAAAATGAAAACAGAGATTAGGATTTATGTAGGATGGGGTTAGAACACTTGTCTTAGAAGAGTTTGATTCCCAATTGTGGAGAGTTGATGTAAAACCTCAAGCAACACTTCTTCTTCTTCTTCTTCTTCTTCTTCTTCCCTTCTCTTCTCAAACTAATGTTGGTTGTAGAAACTTAGGTTTTCTTTCTTTAATCTCTCATCTAATTACTCTAATTACTTGGGTTTAGCTAATACAAGGGTTGCAAGGTGTCATGCATGCATGAAATGGGCTAGGTGTCATCTTTAGAGCAAACATAAGTGGCACCAACCTTATGTTAGCTAGTGACACATGTCCACCATTTTTTTTTTTAACTTAAATCTGAATCTTTCATAAATCATATCAAATTTTTAATATTTACTCTTAGGTCGTTAGCCATAAATTTTTAATATAATATTATTTAATATAAAAAAATTATTAAATAATCCTCATATTTACAAACAAGCATTTACTAAATTTTTAAAAATGGGGGATATTACAACACTAGCCTGTCCGGTTATCTCGATGTCCCTTTCGAGTAACCTATGACCGGGATTATTTAGGATTCGTGTTTAAAGGCGAATCAGTCTCATTATCATGATCTTATTACAATCTGATTCTCATTGCACAGATCCATGGACATTACAATATATTCAAGCAACAAACAATATAAAGTGATAAAATATTAAATAATAATAATAAGCAAAAAGACTACGTATCAAGTCACACATGTCATTACTCACGTGATTGGCTTGTAGGGCACCTATGACTAGTAGAGCCGATACATAATGATTATATGTTATTTAGGTCGAGTTGGCAACAGAGGAAACCCAATGACTCGGTTTGAAAGAGGCAGACCATGGCGTCTATGACGAAGCACACTACCTTGTAGGAGTTGTACAAGTCAAAGAGCAGGAAGCGGTCAGTGAAGGACATCGCCCTTTATGGCATGGTATTAAATACTAACCGAAGCTTATCCACATCATCATCGTTGTGTGGGAGGCTATTGGAGCAAAGGGCGAGCATAGTTGCGAATGGGTCGGGGGAGGTGGCGAAGCACTTCTTATGTGTGGTGGAGAGTTCCAGGTGGGAGCGGACCGAGGGAGGGAGGGGGAGGAGGGGGTGGGTAGAGGTGGTGTCCTCAACTACGACGGGGTGGGAGAGGGATAGGGATTCTAGGGCACTGCTCCTAGGAGAATGGGATGGTGGAGGGGCGGGAGGATGGAGAGTGACCACCACCATCTGTGTCAACACTAACGTAGTTTTCGAGTAGCAACTATGTTAATGTTAATGCAGATGTAGAGTGATGCGGGGTGGGCGACGATGAGATCAACATCGCCCTCCTCGTAAAGGTAGGTGGCATCGCGGTGAGAGTGAATCTTATTGTTATTAAAGGCGGCTAGATAAATGCGTCGGTGTCGATACCAATAGTGCCATCGTCCGCCACCACTGACGTCGTTTGCAATTGAATATTAAAATTATCTTTTTACCATTTATTTTCATATTTCTGTCGATAAAACTGACGTCATTAGGGTAAATGAACCTAGATGTTTTATTTTCATAATTATAGAGATTCCAATATAACTTTTAAAAGTATAAGGACCGAGACACGAAACGTAGCTAACTATAAGAGGGTAATTTATAATTAGCCCCATATCAACAATGCAACTAAAGTCCCCAAAGCGAATTCATTTTTTTGGCTACAAGATATTACTATTTATAACACCCTTCTTATTATTTATAATCCTATAATATTATTTTATTTTATTTTTACTTCTTACATGTGACTTTCTCCTTTTTTTTCTTTTTTTTCTCCTTTTGCTCCTCTTCTTTCTTCTTAATCATATAAAATAATAAAAAATAGATAATAAAATGAGATGAATGGAAGATTGAAGAGAAGAAGAAAATTAATTTTTGATTTTTATTATAATAACTTAATGTTTATAAAATTATGTATATTCTATAATAAACTAGAAGACATTTTCTTCTGGTCAATTGTATTAAGTCAGACAACTTCGTTCGTACACAGTCGGGAGAGCCGGCGACAGTATTATTTGTAGGCGGAGCTGTGAGAACAGAAAATTAAATTAAATTAAATTAAATAATAAAATATTATTTTATGAATAATGACAAATGGGCAGTGGGTCAACTGCTGTATTCACACGCGTATTACATACGCGTTCGTCTTACGTGATAAAATGGCACAATGTGGATCGTTGATCTTGATCATGAGCGTTACCCGCAATTCATTGCAGTACACGTAGCATTAATGTGTTCCCTATACCAACTCAAACTGGCAATCATTGTTTCAGATATCGTGTCGAGGCGATCAAATGCACCACCGGTGACCCTCTCTCTCTCCGTTAACCCCGCAGCCGCGCCTCGGCTTTCGTCCGCCTTGCCTCTTGTTGGTAGTTCGGGCCAATCCGATGCGTCTCCGATGACCAGCGTCGTCGGCTCCTCCATCGCCGTCCGAGAGTCCTCCGGACGGCCCTCCGGCCGATGGCTAGACCGGTTCCCCTGCCTCGACGACCGCGGTAATCGCCCTTCCATCTCAGATCCGATCTGTCGTTTAGTCGGTTTTTGGTGGATTCTTTTGGCAGTTTCTGGACTCTCCTTGTTTTGCTATTCCAGCGACGAGATCTGCGTTGTGTTTGAAATTGATTTTGGTGCTCCTTCACGTAATCTTCGGAGGAGCACTGTTCATTTTGGACACCGAACTGAGGCGGAGAACTCGAGAGCATCCTTGGTACTCTTTTCTTTTGTGATTTATCCTTGAATTTAGCTTCGTGTTTGGATAAAGGCTAATAATTTTATTGCTTTCGATACTGTATCACTTTAAACGTTCCTAGGAAGGGGTAAAATTTGTTATAGTTCGGATTCTTGAATTTATAAGTTGAGATAGAAAATGATGGATACGCTACTGATGTTCCGCATACTGTGCTTTCTATTGAGGTCTCTCTTTGATTTGGATAGCTACTTCCAAGTAACTGCCCTTGTGGTAGCTTCTAAATGCATACTGTTGAGCTGCCGATCGTTCGTTAACGTTCTCCCCGTCTCCATGTTGCCTTTATCATGCTTCTAAGTCAAAATGAAGCTTTTGGCTGCCTTTGGCACCGAATTCTAGTACTTACATAATGGATAGGAAAATGCTAATGGCTGAAAGCTGCTCAAAAAAAAAAATACAGTTCTTTAATTGTGTGCTTTGATAAATTTTTTCACTCTACTTTGTGGTGCGTTGTTTTTTTCAAGGGGAGAATATGCCTTTGGAACTCTTTAGTGGTAACTATATGGAACTTCTTTTGAAAGATGATCCAAGGTACTCTGTGGTAGATAATTCTTGTTGATTGCTGGTATCACTTCTGCATAAAACCTTATGCAAGCGTTGGGATGAGTTTATTAATGTGTTGTTCAGTTTCCTTTTTTTTTTTTTTTTGGTATCTAGTTGTCATTATCAGATTCATCACAACATAGGATCAAAACCACATGGATCTTTCCGTATATATGAGCGCAACAGAAGTTACTTTTTGGGGATATATAGAGATTTCAATGTGGACTTTTCTTTATTTGCTATCACAAACCTACCCATTGAATCCAGTTGTCAGGGCTTGCTAGACCACCAGGAATGTTTAGGTGGTGTTAGAAGCCCATTCGTCACTATTTTTAAAGAATTCAAGAGGGAAACTGGTTCCCTCAACTTGATCTTTGGTTGGACAGCTTCTGCTATCTCTTCACAAGATTAGATGAATTATTATGTTATGATTTGCACAGTAAATAAAAGTGATGTTTTAGAGAAGATCTTTTCAGAATGTTGGATACCAAAGACAACACATTTTAATATTTTTGTTGTCAGTACACTTATACGGTGTTTAGTTTCTTTGTTGTTCTATATTTCATCAAGAAACAAAAGTCTACTGGCTCTAGGCAGCTTATAACTACCATTTTTTCCATGTTTAACTATATTTCCCACCCAAATTTCAGGTATACAGCAATATACTTGGTTCTATATTTGGCTACTTTGGTTCAGTATTTCTTCACTTCTTATTCATCTCCAGGGTAACACTCTTTTTTCATGACTGACTGTGGGTCTTTGTGGTATTTTGGTACCAGTTTGTGTGCTAACAGTGTCCCCTTAGGTATGTTATTGATGTAATGATGGCTGGAAGTGGAACACATGCTACCTTTGCAAACTTGTCAAGCTTCGATGTAAGGCAATTTTTCAGTTTTACATAAAAAAAGTCTATATATATATATATATATATATATATATATATATATATATATATAGTGAATGAACGCAACAATCTAAACAATGCTTTGCTTATCCGACTAATATCTACAATAATGTCATGATCAAGCAAAGGCAAATTACTACAAGAAACAAGAACCCAAGTCCGTCTGCTCAAATCATTTCTTCAGTATGGTTGAGGCAAGTGATGGATCTCTACCCTCCTGGATTTTCCAGCAGGTAAGCTTTAGCATTCCAGACAATTTATGAGAAAGAATCAATTATCAACCCATGATGGTGTAATAATACCTTGTCTACTTTGAAGCAAGGATATGACATGGCATCTTGATGCAATTTTGAAAGAAGGATTTGATATGTCATGGGTATGGCAATTAGAAATATCTTAAGTATATATGACAAACTTGACATCCTTTGATGTATTAAAATTCTAGCCATATATCATAGTGAACAATAACATGCTAGCATCAAACTACCTCTTCATCGTAAAAAGTAAATATTCCTAATAATATTATTCTCTAATAATGTACAGAAGGAAACATGAACATATGATAAATGAAGATTATTTAATGCATTAATTGTAGTCTGATGTACAATACAAATAGCATATAAATAATCTGTTCAGTTATATAAATATTTTGTTCATAATAATAAAAGTCAACATTCAAGAGGAAATTTTCCAGTAAGTATTCACGTAGTATCACTTAAGGATCATAAAAGCTATGACTACCTGATCATTTTGATAATTATATGAAAAAATAGATAATTTGAGGAATTATCCAGCATATAATCAACAGGCACTATACCAGTATTATGTCCATCGTGTACTTGGTATGGATATGAAGTGTGTTTCTGTTTCATAAGTCGTCTTGTCTTCTCATGGTAGTAGTTGCATTACCGAGATGAACAAAGAGAAAATCTATGAAGGTTCGGGCCTTTGGGGAAAATGGCAGTTTAAGTTAACAGTGTCACAGAGCAGGAAATATGTGGGGCTAATGTTCAGAGGTAAGGTGTAGTTTGTTGTGCTAGGTTGAGTGACTCTTATTCCTCTCTGATTCTGCAAACCTTCAGGATAATGGTTGTCAACATAGTTGAAGAGTCCAAGCTTGCAACTGTCTCCACCATAAAAGACCAAATATTTTGTCTTCAAATCAGGAAAGAAAATTGTAATAAGGGTTTTAGGTACAGAAAATTCATATCATGTACCTTAGATTAGCAACTGACATACTGGAATTTTTGTTTTGCATGTTCTCTATGCATCTGCTTACTTAACAATAATAGTATCTACAGTCAATTGTCTCACTCCAATTTTATTACCTGTTTTTTCTTTCTATTGTTGTAGGACTTGGACGTGCAGTTATTGCCACATTATTCAGGTAATATCTATCTGACCTAATTTAAGTGTATGCTTGTATCAAGCTCTATATTTTGTTAATCTGAAGTTGAAGCTACATAGGTGACTTTTGATGCCAAAATATTTGCTGTTACATATTTTTTGCAGTTTACTTTTTGGAGCCAAAATTCATATATGCTATTTTATGTTTTAGTTGTTCTTAATGGGCAGATATCTATAATTATTTTCTAATTTTTGGTGTGTTTGGATAGTTATACTTTTAAGTAAATGATTGGTTTCTAGCACCGTGCAACTGAACATTGGGCTTTATAGATTGGTCCGGTAGACAATCACTTTGCATGCTAGGTTATCCATTGGTAATAAATTTATTGGAGGTAAACGAATTATGGTTAATATGTGAGATTCAATTTGAAAATGGTGTTTGATTAAATTAGGTTTAGCAGCGAACATTCTGCTGAACATTTTATCGTGCTTGTTCTTATCAGATAATCATGAGTCATTTTCTGCTGAGTTGCTTTGTGGAATAATCCTTTCCCTAGTCTGCCATGTTACAGCTGGCAGTAACAAGATGATATTTATTGCAGAAAGCCAAGATCTCTCAGCATCATTCTGTAGCCACTTCTAGAACTACACTGCTTATCATTTGGTAAATAAGATGTATGCTTGAAAAACAAAGGGAAGTGTATCTTTCACTTCATTTGCCAGGCTACACTAGAGCTTTTTTCTAAGGGAAGAGAAGGTGTGACCCACCATTCATTTCATTGAAGTTGATGCATATAACATTTTGCATTTTGCAATTTATTCTGTTCTTGTGATGGCATTGATTTAATTATGTTAGATCATTGTCTTGCAGGGTCCATTACCTCAAAAGGGTCTAAACAGTTGGCTATTTAAATGTAATTAAATAGAAACAGAAACTTAGCCAAATCTTCCATGTCAGTTGCTTTTTAGTATCTGTTTTTGTTAGTTGGACAATTAACAACTGCCAACCAGATGGCCTGCTTAGGTTAATTATTACATGAAGCTTCATTTTCTTATCTGAACTGTATTATGGACACTAATGAAATCCTGAAAAGATAGTTTTTTGTAATTTGCTATATGATTGAAATCTGAATTTCCTTAGTCCCACATTCATTTCTTTGTAAAAGAGTCCTTTTGTTCAGATGCTAATTAAATGTTCAGCAAATATTAATTTTCAAGAGTACATATGGATGAACTATGTTTAAGTTGTAATTGTTTTCTACTCTTGCAGCCTCCACGTTCGAAGCATTGCCATGATTGTGACAAGTGTGTCCTCCAATTTGATCATCATTGTGCATGGCTAGGAACCTGCATTGGAAAAAGGAACCACTGCCGATTTTGGTGAGTGGATCAAGTATTTATTGGATGATTCATAGATTGTTATTTGGTCAAATCTAAAATAATATTTCTGATTTTTTTTATTCATTAGTTTTTTATAGTGTGAGTTAAATAGTTGATAACATAGATCTACCATTGACCCTGATATTGGTCATATCTCTGCAGTTTAAAAAAATTGCTGCTGGCCTCATATTTCCTTTTCTTCAACTTATTCTTGGCTTCTTTTCTTGTTCTACTTTTCTCATCTTATTTTTATTCTGCTGTTATTCTGTTTTTGCTCCTGCAATTGTCTTTTCATTTTTCAACTTAATAAGCTCAGCTACAAACTGACCTTAGTTAAAGGCTAATATCTTGGCTCAAGACAGGAAGAAAGCAGTCACAGCCATCCGTTGACTCGGAGTATGTTGGTTATAAAATTTACAAGAACATTATCTAATCATATGGTCCTAGTATACATTTTATTCTCAAGATGATTTAACAAGAAATAGCTTGAATGCATTACCTCCAGAGAGCTTATATTGTTTTATTTTCCTTTTCAGTAAAGTTAGAATAGTTGGGCATTTATTATAATATTGTTTTAATGACTTAAAGATTAAAATCGACAATCAAAAGAAAAGTGCACTTCACCTCGATTCAAATATATCAGTCTTGATTTTGTATTTTGATGATGCAGTTACCTTGAGCAAGGTTGAACATGCATCGTATGTGTACACGAACTTCGTTGTAAATCATTAATAGTGGATTGTGCTATAAATCAACATTTGCTGCACTGCCTAAAACGGTATGGTACAGGCAGTATGTACCAGTCCGGGTGTGGGCTGATACGCAGACCACTCTATTTTGGGCGATCCAGTTAAATTAATAAAAAATTCAAAGAAATGGTGGGGCCCCCATCCAAATCAACATTAAAAAAAAGAGATTTGCGAGCCCTCTTCTCCGGTAAGATGCTGCCATCTCACCCTCACCACTGCTCCTTTCCTCCCTATCTTTCTTCTTCTTCCTTCTTCTTCCTTCTTCGTCCTCCACTTCTTTCTCTTCTTCTCTCTTCCTTCCTTTCTCCTTCCTATGTTCCTCCACCACCCTTTCTACTTCTCCCTTTTTTCTTCCTTACCGAATCACCAGTATGCACCGGCATATTGTGCGTCAGCACACTAGTATAGACCGGCTTATACCATTCCAATAGATTGTCAAAACGGGTCCGATACCCGAAAAGGCAAACCCTGCTATAAATTAAACAATAATATTTTGTTAAATCTAAAGCATTAATTAGAAGGTTTAAAAAATGATTATTTGATCTAAAATTAAAGCCAATAATTAGTTAATTTTTCAATCAAGATTGCATTAATTGATTTGGAGAACATAAATATTAATTGATTATGAAAACCAATTGATTAATCAATTCTTTTACTAACAGCATGTTTAAAACTATGACATTGTTTTTAGTTATTTCCTGTGCACCTCATAATTTTGTTTCTAGTCATAATATATTCAGTCTTGACATCTATGAAATATGTCATTCACAAATGGCATACATATGTTCAGCATCTGTAAGGTTCAACAGCACTAATATATGCCCTTAATATTAGAAGAATGATTTATTGGATATTTGTACAGACCTTCCAATGGTTATCTGTTGGCAGATGAGTATTAATTATAATATATAAGCTTCTTCTTAAATTATGATGATACTCCATGCAAGTACATCTTTCTTCGAGAAAGATCATGTAATTTGTGATCATTACCAAGCATTTTGTAATTCTGTGTAGCTTGCTTATTTCCTAAGTGCTTAGCGATATATGCAAATAGCTGATCTGGAAACATATTCTGGAGTTTATAATTACTAAACTACGAGGCAGTTAAAGGCACATTATTTTTAATGATTCATGTTAATCGAGGCTTGCTATGACAGACAGTTCCAGTGATGTCAGATTCTTCATGGGGATTTGTTATCCTTCCATCAAGTGTTTCTGATTTTGCTCTGATCAGATTGAAGATTATTGGTTACCTCTTGACTATGAATTGTATTACTTGTAGTCGAACTAAGAAATTAGTCTAAAGCTTCAAAAAATTTTTGTGTAGCACACTTACTGAACCTGGTACTGCATACCTAGTTGTGAGAAGCTTATTACTTAGCTATATCATCCCTTTAAATCATTTGTTATTTGTGGTCTGGAGGTCCTACGTTGCACTAACACTGGAACATCACAATTTTTTCATTTATTCATTTTGCATTGTTTCTAATATGTTCGTCTCTGAAATTTGTCATAGGTGGTATATTTTTGAAGAAACAATGCTCTGCATCTGGACTGGCACATTGTACATTGATCTCTTAGTGTCAAAAGCCATGAAAGCTTGGTATAGAATCTTTCCTCTGCAATCAGTTATACCTTGAAATTGTGAAAAGGCACTGTTTATCTTAATGCTAAAATCAAGATATATTGGAATGTTTTAACAATTCTAGTGTCTGTTCCTTATATGTAAGTGTAACTGAACCAAATACTTGTGTTGTATATGTTATCAGGTGGAAGGATCTCATTGCAATAATATTAATCGTGATATTGGTTTTTTGTTTCATCTTTCTAATTTTGTTGCTACTTTTTCACAGGTAAGAGATGTTCTACATTGTATACAATGCTTACCTCTTATAAGATTCTTTTCTCATTTGAGATATACCCAAGTGTTTGCATGAGATAATTTTTTCTTCTCTACTGCTTGAATTGTGTGTGACTTGACTAAATGTCATCACAATACAAAACGACTTGTCTTGGCTATATGCTGTTTACATGATACCACTTTAAACTAGGGGGTGAGTAAATTATGTTTCACTTTGTGTTTAGGTTGTCAAAGTTGATACTCCATCTTGATGGAAAATTTTGGTTGTAGAAGATAATATTTCAAACTAATACAAGCTCATTCTTCTATGAGTTAAGGTCTAAGAAACAAATGCACACAATTCAAAATTTTATATAGGGAACATTGGCACCATGGTGAGGTTGCTCCATTATGAATTGGAAGATAAGGGTTCTGGTCATGAAAATAACCTCTTTGCATCTAGGGATATAGCTACATGCATTTGAAACTCCCAAAATATTCATGCAGTGGGCCACCCTTTTGTGTATATTCTGAACAAAGTCCTAATCATTATAATCTCTGTGTGGGATTACAAGCTATCCACATGGCATAAAAAGTAGACACACAGTTTTATAGACTTAGTTCATAGTGGTTAGCTATCAGGAATTATAGAACGAGCTTAAGAATAAGCGGTTAATAAAATATTCTGTGGATGCATTAAGGAAGCTTTGCTCTCATGTTCTGGATGCTTTTTGGCATGTTTAGACAGTGAGGATAAACTTTTTATACTAGTTGATGGTGACTTTATTGATTTCACATACACTTAATCATGATGGATGAATATTAGTGATCAAGTCATTGATGAATGACATGCAACACTCAATCCAGTTCTCCAATTAATCCATAGGGCTAGTAGTGTCAGATAGCAAGTAACTAGACAATACAGAAATGAAGGTTAAAGGGGAAAACAAAGAAGTACTTAAAGAAAAGGAAGAGGAAAAAGCATATTTACCATGACATGCTCAAAGCAAGGCCAAAATGAGTTACAACGCTTCAAAAATCATGGTTACTTGACATGAAAAGATCGTAGAATAAGTAGACTTCTCAAAAAGTCTTCTCCAGAACGCATTTGACTCCCTTTAACATCTATCCCAAAAGAAGCCAAAACTAATCAGCACATGTACATCAATTTGTTGTGGTATATTGCCAAGCATTTTGGGGTTTTACAGGTTTGCTTTCCAAGTAACATACTCCAGATTATTTCATATAGGTTATATGATGAAGTTAAATAAGAATAGCCTATTTGCAAACAGAATATGATGTTCCATCACGAAGCAGATAGTGGATATCAATTATCATATGGTGCTTTGTCAGCTCCATCATTCCTGCAGGATATCTCCTATTATTTCACTTTCACAACACACTTTGTTCTTAATGAGTTGTATAACATATACGGACGATTGAGTTATTCATATGCTGACTGAATTGTGTCGTTTCTTTCAACATTTTTGTTTACATAATAGTTTTCTTTTGGAATTTGTATTACTCTTTACAAGTTAGCTGCTTATATGAACTAGAATGCATATTTGTGAGCTAATCTGTGGTTCTTCTGTAGTTATCTTGCATTAACAAATCAAACTACACATGAAATCATGAGGAGGCGACGGATACTATACTTGAGGTAGAAGAACTAAAGGAACTAGTTCATGTTGAGTACTGCTACATCCATGCTGATTTCCCACTGTGAGTTACATGCTAATAATGTCAATCTTGTGATGTCCAGGGGATTCCCAAGCAAGGTTCATCCATTTAGTAAAGGCATTTATAGGAACTTGATTGCATTCTGCTGCTCCTGTGACGATAAGCATACACTGGAAGCAGTTCCGCTGGTTGAAGATCTTGAAGCCAGAGCACAGCCATACACATGCATTGATATTATTTCTTGTCGATGCTGTTGATATCTCGACGTATTTGTCTATTTTTTTTCTGTGCCACGAGGTTGTAGATTTTTGTGTGCACCGCTATCTCACTAGTCAACTATCTTGCATCGGCTTCGTCATCCTCCCAATTAGAATTCATGTCTAGGTTTTCAGCCATATAAAATGCAAAACAATTTCTCATGTGTGATCAGGGTTGAGGTCACTTCTCCATCTTTTAGATTCACTGAAACATCCACACGTGGTATGCTTTTGAATTCCCCATTTTATTGTAATTACAGGATCATTCATGCAGCAGAGCAGAAGTGCATTAGTTTCGGGAATTACATACCAGGAAGGAGTTTGAAAAAGGCTGCATACGATGAAGGAGTTTTAAAGTTGACTGATCAGTTATCCTATTAGATCGGATTATAATATAATATTCCTATTATATGATAATGAGGGATCCAATTTTTGGCCTACAGTAATGTTTTTTTGATGCCCAATCATCTACGCTAAAAAAGAATAAGAAATAATAATAACAATTTGTTGTTTTTTAGATTTCTATTCTTTTAATTTTTCACCTCCTGGTTTTTATGGACTACTAAAAAAAAATCTACATGGGCACATATTAGCGTATAAATCCTACGCTGGACGCACTTAAATAAATCTTGAGGTCATACAATTTCTGTTTTACGGGTGCATGGATTGATATTTCAGGCGTAGAAGCAGCACAAAAAAAATACTGAGTCAAAGTTTGAAAGAGAGAACCATCGACGGTAGGGCAATAGACACGAATTTTCAACAAGACAAAAAAAATTGCGCTCCTATGAATTGACAATTCTGAATCTAACTTGTCAACCGCACGTTTTGAATTAAGGGGAATGAATGCGTTCTGCATATTAAAGTTTTAACCCGATTCATTAGATCTAACTTTATATATTTCTAGAAATAAATCACGGTTTATCTTGGCATGCTAATGTATAGTTTTGTTCATCTAATTCTCTCGTAATTTATTCCCTTATACATGAAATTATCCATCAAGGATCAAGAAATCTTGATCCTATTGGTTACCCAGCATTGTGATACATCGGTCTGCTGTTTAGACGGCAACGAAAGCAAATCCATGTTGTCCCGGACAGCCTACCTACCTACACCACCGTGAGTTGACCGTTCCATGCATCAATCAATTCATGTCCAACACTGCCTGTGGAATTCATCCATGTTCAATCAATTCAGGTACCCCGTCGCTCGCTTGTCGATCTCAAACGTCGTGAATTAGTACATCAAATAAAAAACACTCCGAGATCAATTACCACCTTCGTGAAGATTTATCCGACCACGCTTGATGACAGTGGAGCAGTACGGATGAGCGGAAGAAGAGAATGATGCCACGTGATCTTGTTCCCGTTGATGTTTTCGAGATCATGTTCTTTATCTCTCTTGATCGACGACGATCGAAGAGGCGTCTCCAAAAGGCAGTTTAGTGCGAGAGTCAGACGGCACTGCGTACACCACTGAAGAGGGTACGTATCGGAGGCCATGTGACGCAACTGGGAGAGAAGCAAGAAGAAGTTTAAGGGGGCAGCAATGGCGTACCATATGCTGTTGGGTCTCATGTGCTCCACTGGCCTCACACAGCTAATTAAGCTTGTACGCTTGTTTACTTCTTCCCCTTCACCTTTCTCCTCGTCCTACTCTCCGGAACGGACGGGGATCGCGAGAGCTCAGCTCTGGTGTTCGGTGCAAGAAGAAGAGGATTTTGGAGGCGCGATGAATTGGTTTGACCTCTGTAACGCATGAGAGACTAAAGATTACCCATTGTGTATATATATATATATATATATATATATATATATAATATATATATATATATATATATATATATATATATATATATATATATATATATATATATATATATATATATATATATATATATATATATATATATATATATATATATATATATATATATATATATATATATATATATATGTGCTCCTCGGCTTCATGTCGCCCGGGACCACCTCCTCTGTGCGGCCTGCCCGCCTGAGATGTGCTCCTCGGCTTCATGTCGCCCGGGACCACCTCCTCTGCGCGGCCTTCCCTCCTGAGACATACTCCTCGGCTTCACGTTGTCCGAGATCACCTCTTCTGTGCGACTTGCCCGCTTGAGATGTGCTCCTCGGCTTCATGTCGCTCGGGATCACCTCCTCTGTGCGGCCTGCCCGTCTGAGATGTGCTCCTCGGCTTCATGTCGCCCGGGACCACCTCCTCTGCGCGGCCTTCCCGCCTGAGACGTACTCCTCGGCTTCATGTCGTCCGAGACCACCACCGTACGCCCAGCCATCCTCATTTGCTAAACCCCGACCACACCCCCAGAAGCGCAGCCGCACGACAAGAACGGGTACTAGAAGCTAAAGCCATGCTTCGGACTCCCCTTTGTATAAAGATGAAGACCGACTTCACTCGGCGCAGTTTCCGTCTGCATGATATGCAATAATGTGTGTGTCCTCCAGAAGTGGAACTGTCAGCAGCCTCTCTCTCCCAGCGTTGAGTGGTACAGTTACACCAAGAGAGCAATCCAGAGAGCATTGGCCCCATGACCTGATGTCTGTGAGTCTCCAATTCCACCTTGTTTTGTACTCACTTCTTCCAGAGTCATCTTGTTTCTGCAGCTTGGTTACATCCTGTTATCGTACCAGTCAATCCTAAATGGTTGGCTTCAACTTCTTCTGCCGATCTTAAACACCAGTGAATGATTTGGGGAATCGTCCTCACAATAATGGTACTACAAGGGAATGAGGAAACCAAGAAACAATGGCTGGGTTGTCCATTCTACCGTAAAGAAAAATGCATGTCACAAGCAATCCCTCGTGGAAACGAGAGTGGCAGCTGAACCACCAAACCACAAAAAGCTTCTGAGTCTGCATTCCCTGCAGAGAGCCAATGGAGGGAGAGGAGGTTTCCCTCTGCCTGCCATGAATACTTTTCAGTGGGGGAGGGTGACTCACCACCCTTTTTTATTTCTCCCTTGCGTTGGTATCTTCTTTTGAGGCAATTTGCGTCCATTTTGATGGAGTAATTTAACCACTCCAACCAATGACAGAACAACTCAAATCTGTGGTGTGGTGCTGAAAGAGAAAGACAAAAGTGACCGCCATGTGTGTCCTGCGTTGGCTACCTCTGACACGAGGGGTCGGCCATGTGTGTCCTGCGTTGGCTACCTCTGACACGAGGGGTCGGAAGTCTCACCAAATCCACCGGAATGCATCGCGTGTGGTGCCTGCAATCTTGCTCCTGCAACCATGCAACGCCGGTCTTCCGAGACTAGTAGCTCTCTTCCTTCGTTGATCACCGGTATTCAGTTTTCCCTCCTCCTCCGTGACTCCCCATGAGAGCCATTTGATTTCGGTGGAATGCATGAAAGGTGCTCGACAAAATGGGAATCTCTTCCTCTCCATATTGTTGGTGAACTGATGCGTCATGGTTGATGAGTGAGCACGGCCTGGTCCATGGGTCAATGTCGGGAGTCTTCGGTCGACTGAGCTAGTTGCTGAGGTCGGTCAAGGCCTCAAGACGGGGTGTTGGCATCGGAATGTTGATTTGGGTCTCTCGGCCTGGATGCCGGTTGGTGGCTCACCATTGAGATGCTGGTTGATGACTCCAAGGTCGGAATGCTCATGGCTCGAGGGTGGTCGCTTTCCTGCAAGGATGGCCCTCGTCCGGTGATTGCCGACTTTGGCCCCTCCGACGAGCAAGTCAGTAGTGGATTGAGCTTTGTTTTTTTCCTCCCCGGATCGGATGCCGGCCAAGGGCTTTTATACTACTGTACGAGGGTCGATCGTACATGGGTTTGGCGTGGCGGTCGATCCTCGAGGGGTGAGATGGTACCTTTGTGCGGCCGCCATCCCGAGCTTTCCGGGATGGAACGTACCGAGCAACGCCTTGGTACAGATTCTAGCTTGGCACGTGGGGGTGCTCCTCTTGCTGACTTGGCTGTAGCATGTCGTGGCATTGATTGCGACGTGGCCTGGACCCAAAATATACCTTATCACTTATCCCCCTGAGGCGTAACGTAGGATCCTTGCGAGAGGGCGAGGGGCGCGCCTGGGTCGAAGTGTCGTGGATGCATTGATTGCTTTGTGAGAGAAAGTTGGATTGGCTCGTCGGGAGGCAGTTTGGCAGGCAGTGCCCTGTGCCTTGGGAAGGGTTGGCACCTTGGTCGGGTGGCTGGGCCCAGGCAGGTCGCTGGTCAAGGGACCGAGCTATATGACTCGGGAAGAGACTAGACCTATTGACCGAGTAACTGATTCGGGCTCAGGTTTGAGACTGACAAGTTGTCAGTCGGGGAACCGATCTGGCGCGACTCAGATAGAGACTAGCGAGTCGCAAGTCGTGTACTGATCTGGCGCAACTCGCTTTGAGACTGGCGAGTCGCAAGTCGGGTAACCAATCTGGCGTGACTCGGGAAAGGACTAGCGAGTCATAAGTCGGATAACCGATCTGGCACGACTCAGATAGAGACTGACGAGTCGCAAGTCGGGTAACCGATTTGGTGCGACTCGGGAAAGGACTAGCGAGTCGCAAGTCGGGGGACCGATCTGGCGTGACTCGCTTTGAGATTGGCGAGTCGCAAGTCGAGTAACCGATCTGGCGCGACTCGAGAAAGGACTGGCGAATCGCAAGTGGGGTAACCGATCTGGCGCGACTCGGATAAAGACTAGCGAGTCGCAAGTCGAGGGACCTATCTGGCACGACTCTGATAGAGACTGGTCAGTCGCAAGTCGGGTAACCGATCTAGCGTGACTCAGGAAAGGATTAGTGAATCGCAAGTCGGGGAACCAATCTGGCACGATTCGGATAGAGACTAGCGAGTCACAAGTTGGGGAACCGATCTAGCACAATTCGAACAGGGACTAGTGAGTCGCAAGTCGGGGGATCGATCTAGCGCGACTCGGATAGGGACTGGTGAGTCACAAGTCGGGGGACCAATCTGGTGTGACTCGGATAGAGACCGGCAAGTCACAAGTCGGGGAACTGATCTGGCATGACTCGGATAGAGACTAGCGAGTCGCAAGTCGGGTAATCGATCTAACGCGACTCGAGAAAGGACTGGCGAGTCGCAAGTCGGGGGACCGATCTGGCATGACTTGGATGAGGACTAGGCCTGTGGGCCGAAGAACTACACTCATGCTCAGGCATGAGGGCTGATGTGTGTCATTGGGCAGCACGTTGGGGGTTGCACGGGTGCCAGCGCACCATGTGGCATGTCAGGTGGAGCGACGCAGGGCCTGACGGGAAACTTTCTGTCATGGATGGCTTCTAGCGGGAAATCTTTGATGATGAACTGGTTCTGGCAGGAAATCTTCGATGATGAGGCGTCTCTGATGGGAGCTCCGAGACCGGCGAATCTAGGGAAATCCGAGGAGTCATGATGGGTCTTAAAAGCTGCGACCATCTCTCTCCTTGGGGAGCCCAATCGTCGCCTTGCGGTGGATCAGCCTGCCCTTTATAAGCTTCCTCCAGAACAATTGCCATCACTTTGCTCAATCCTTCATCTTGTGGCTCGGCTCCTTCATCTTCTTCTTCCAACCTTGAGGTCGGGATGTCTCCGTCTTCCTCTTCATCTTCTTCTTCCCCGCCTTCTGCTTCTTTGTCTTCCTCCTCTTCTTCTTCTGGGGGCCTGAGGGTCGAGGTTGTCAACTCATCTTTGGGTGGCGCCTTCGGAGGTCGTAGGAAGTTCTACTGCACTTGCAAATCTCAAGTTGTGGCACGATGTAGACTCGGTGGTGACCGAGAAACTTTTGGGGGGGCTTCGGGATCGCTATTGTGTTTTCGCCCCTCGGCCCGGTCAGCGACCATACAATCAGTTTCCCGACAGGTTCAGGCTGACCATGGGTGCCCTCGAGGCGGGGCTGTGATTCCCGCTACATCCTATTATGGAGGAGTGCCTCCGTAAGTGGGGGATATCGTCGTCCCAGATGGTGCCGAACTCTTGACGCTATCTGGTGGCTTTCCTCAGGGAGTGTCGGGGAGCAAGGATAAAGCCGACCATGACTCTTTTCTTGGCCTGCTTCTGCTTGTGCAAGGGGCTAGGTGGGTATTACCTGACCACCCACAACGGTTTTAAGATCAGTGGCGCTCCTTCCAACAACAAGGGTTGGAAGAGTCGCTTCTTTTTCATCACTTATAGTCGGGGGTGGGGCTTCAGCACTAGATGGACCTCCTGCACCGTCGACAATGTCCTCCCGTTTCTTTCTATCGAGGAAATAGCGGACGTGAATCATCTGAGGAGAGTTCTGTCCTCTTCTTAGGTGATTAGGGAGATGACCGAAGAATGGCTAGTCGAGGCGGGTCTAAGCCCAGCCACTAGGGGTACGACCACTCTTATATTGCAGATCATCCATCTTGCCCCGAGCTAACTGATCAGTCGGCCTTCTGTTTGCAGAGTGGTGGACCTCCGGTGGGTGAAGAGGACGTCTCACGCCAAGGCCACAGTGCCACCAGCTCGGGGTGGCAAGGGTTATGGTCCCAGGGGCGCCTCGCAAAGGGGCACGCTAAGGACGAGGCGAGATCTCCGGAAGCAATGCGCCCGTCGAAGAGGGCGAAAACTGGCACCCGCAAAGTGTACCGCTGATTGCATGGGTGCCACCCTAGAGTCATCCAAAGCTACTCTTCAAGGCGAAGGCTCTGGGAGCAAGAAAGGAAAGGGGGTGACCGGGCCGTCCGGTAGCGACCCCTCAAAGAGGCCGTCGAAGCGTCCAAGGTCGATGCAGGAATTGTGCCGCATCCAATCTCGAATGGAGGGAGACGAATTTCAGGCCTTGTGCATGGCTGACCTCCCCGCCGGGGAGCCAGGAACTCCCTACGCCTCACGATGGGCGAATCTCAGGGCCGACAGTCGGACCTGGGCCGACGGGTTGACCGCCCGAGAATTCATCCGGGGGGTGCTTCACCCAATGCTGGTGAAGGAGCTGTACTGCTCCTCCTCGGAGCTACTGATGGATCGGGCGGCCAAGTCCTTCATCTGGGTAAGTAGTGCTGGTTCTCCCTTGCTTGGTCCTTTTGTGGATTCTAACACTGATCTTCGTGCAGGGCCAGCATTACACCATGGCGCTGATCGACCACGTTCACGATGCTGGTAGGGTGATCGCGCGCTAGTCGGAGGTCAACTCTACTCTCAACTTGGAGATCCTGGAGCTGAGGAGCAGAGTTGGCCTAGAGGCCATCATCGCGACCGAACAACGCGCCATGGTCTTGCACGAGGAGGTGACTCATTTGAAGGCCGAGCTTGAGGAAAGTCGGGTCCGTGCGTGGACACTAGACGACAAGCTATAGACCCTCTCCCGGGACGTCGAGTCCGCCAGGTCTTCTCCCTGGGCTGCAGAGGAGATTCTGAAGGAGGAGCGCTTGGCATTGCCCGAGAAAATCAGGGAGCCGATTGCCGAGTACAAGTCCTCCGCTGGGTTCGAGCGTGGCCTGGTGAGGTAGGGGCAGGTGACATACAAGTTCGAGTATCGGGTAGCCCACGCTCATTTTCGAGCGAGGTACTTGGATCTGGAACTAGAGTCAGACCCGTTCATCGACCAGTCGAAGGATCAAAATGTTGATATGCCAGCACACGTCCCCTTCGACGATGGGCCCGAGACTCCTCCCTTGAACTAAGGGATGTATCTCTTTTTTCTTTTGTTTTGGTCAGGTCGAATTTTGAAACTGTATCGCCCAACCACAATGTGTATTTCTTTTCATCAATAAAAAACTATTGTTTCGTACTTCTTGTCTTTCCCGATTGTGGATGTGCATGCTTCTTTTGACCAATAAAATATGCCTTTTTGGCATCTTGACCTTCGGTCTTTACGGATAGAATTTTTTTAAATTTGCCGCATTCCATGTCCTTGGCAGAGTCCTTCCATGGTCTCGAGGCGGTAGGTCTCTTCTCGGACCATGTCGTAGACTCGATAGGGGCCTTCCCAATTTGGCGGGAGTTTTCCCCTCGCTCGGGTCGGGTCGCTCACCTCAGCCTTTCGAAGGATGAGGTCTCTGACCTTGATCAATCATGGATGAACTCTGTGGTTGTACATCCGAGCCATAGCCTTTTTGTATGCCAAGGTGCGCAGGTGTGCCTTAGCTCTTCTTTCTTCAAGGAGGTCTAGGTTTGCTCGTAGCCCTCCTCAGAGTTGTCTTGCTCATAGCCGGTGGTGTGCAAGGTCGGGAACACCATCTCAGGTGGGAGGACTACTTCGGTCCCGAACGCCAGGCTAAACGGAGACTCCCCCAAGGTGGTTTTGGGAGTCGTTTGCATTGCTCATAGGATGCTAGGAAGCTCGTCCACCCAAGTTCCACGCGCGCCCGAGATCCTCTTCTTAAGGCCTTCTAGGATCACCCGGTTCATTACTTCGGTCTAGCTGTTAGTTTGGAGGTGCGCGATCGAGCTAAACTTCACTTGTATCCCATACGACTGGCAATAGGTCTTGAACTTAGAGTTGTTGAATTGAGCTCCGTTGTCGGTGACGATAGCCCTCGGGATTCCGAACCGGGTAATAATGTTTCTCCATGTGAAGCCTTGAACTTGTTTTTCGATGATGGACGCTAGGGGCTCAGCTTCAACCCACTTCGTGAAGTAGTCAACCCCGACTATAAGGAAGCGTCGTTGTCCCAGGGCTTGGGGGAAAGGCCCGAGGAGGTCAAGTCCCCATTGGGCGAAGGGCTAGGCCGCATCCATCGAGGTAAGAGGGACCATTGGCCGATGTTGCAGTCGGGCATGCCTTTGACATTGTTGGCACCACTGCACATATGATATGACATCTTGGCGCATGGTCGGCTAGTAGTACCCCTATCTGAGGGTCTTGAAGGCCAAGGTTCGCCCCCCGATGTGCTCTCTACAAATTCCCTTGTGGAGCTCGACAAGGACCGTTTCAACTTCGGATGGCGCGAGACAGTGCAAGAGAGGTTGAGAGAAAACCCTGCGGTATAGCTTTCCACCTACCACACAGTACTAGGCTTGGGTTTGCCTCAGTTCTCTTACGACTGTCGGGCTTCATCCCGTCCTTGAAGCGGAGGATCTCTTCCATCCAGTTCGGCAAAACCTCCGTTTCAGTAACGTCATGGATTATAATTGTTGGCATCGTTACAGACTCGGTTGCTGGGGTTGCCACCAGGCTACGAGCGGAGATCGATCTAGCCAACTCATCAGCCTACGTGTTCCGTGCCTGAGGTATTCTAGTGACCGAGAGGCGGTTGAAGTTGTTGAATCTCGGATTTTGATGATGAAATCAATTGATGGGTTAATTGATCTAATCCATATTATTGAGTTAAGCATGCAGGATTAACTACGATAGCTTGAGGACATAAAGCAAAATCTACCGGAGTCAAGTTTGATGGGTGTTCGAGAGTCCGAAGATTCGTCGGATATGCTGCCGGAACCAACCGAGAGACCAACCGAGAGGAAATCGTGGACTTGTCGAAGTTTTCGGAAGTCCGCCGAAGAGATCGTCGGAGGTTCACGGAGATCACCGAGAAGGCTCGGCTATTCGCTGAACTCGCCACAATATCGGGAGCCTGCTGGGAGTCCATCGGAAGAAATCCGAGGGCGTATCGGAAGTCCGTCGGAAGATCGCCGAAAAGCTCGCCGGAACAAGACTCGACATTTACCGGTTAAAAGCTTGCTTAGGATTATGTCTTCAGTTACATAGTTCGCATGTAATTAGGGTTAGGATTAAGGAATAATCCTACATCCTGG
>LVTN01000816.1:43231-76980 GCA_001649415.1 Musa itinerans | reverse complement strand
CAAATTTGAATCCTCTTGGGGCCTATAAATACCCCTCAATTCTCAGCTGAGAATATAACTTTTGTGAAAGCAATAGATTGAGATAAAAGTCTTTAGAAAGTCTTCTCTTCAATTGTTTGAGAGTTCACCTCATTCTTTCTCTTCAAAAATTTGTAAGAGTGTGAACCATTTGTAAAAGTTATAAGAGGGGTGTTTGTCCTTCCCCTTCAAGAGATTTGCTAGTGGAAGTTGGGTGCCTCACCGAAGAAGGCTTTTCAAGTGGAGGTAAGAGGTCATTTGACCGAACCACTTTAAATTGGCGTGTTCATTGAATGTGTGAGTTCTTACCTTTCTGCAATCATTATCTACGCAATAGCAAATTTCTGGTTTTTACTTTACTCAAGCTACTATCAAAATGAAATCCCATCGCATTTTACGGAATCATTTTTGAACTTATAAGTTTTAATCCGCTGCACTAATTCACCCCCCCCCCCTTAGTGCCGCTTCGATCCTAACAGAAGTGGTGGGCGAGCCATTTTGCTTTCATCAGGTATAACACCATTGTTGGGTCTTGAGCTTCGTAGCTCCTGTTGATGTGTCCCATTACCAGTTGGGAGTCGGTGAAGACCTCGAGGTTGCCCACATGCATCTCCAAGGTGAGGCATAGGCCATGGACTAGCGCCTCGTACTCGGCCTCATTGTTGGTGGCTCGGAATTATAATCGGAGCGATCTCTCATAAGTTTCTCTGGACGGGCTTTTGAGGATAAGTCTGACCCTGGCCTCTTCGTTAGTGACCGAGCCATCCACGTGCAGGGTCCATGTGCTCTCATTGTACTCCAGTCCAATAGCATGATCTTCATGAGTTAGCTCGAAGATGAAATCAACCAGTACCTAGGCTTTGATGGCCGTTCTGGGGGAGTACTGAATGTCGAATTCGCCGAGCTCGACCAACCACCACAGCATTCGACCCGACGCATCAAATTTTAAGAGGATTTGCCACAATGGTTGGTCGGTTATCACATTGATCGTGTGAGCTTGGAAGTATGGTTGCAGCTTTTGGGTCGTCTTCATCAGCATGAGGGTCAGCTTCTCGATCGGGGAATACCGCACCTCGGGCCCGACGAGAACGTGGTTGACATAATAGATAGGCTATTGTATTTGTGGCATTTCCCGAGTTAACACCGAGCTGACTGCTTGCGCCGCGGTCGCCAGGTAAAGACCGAGGGTCTCACCCGGCTCGGGTGAGGCAAGTCAGGTTAGGCGAGCAAGGCATGCCTTTAACTTTTCGAAGGCCTCCTCGCATTCTGGGGTCCATGTGAAGTTGTCGGCCTACCGCAGAGCCCGGAAGAAGGGGAGGCACTTGTCGCCTGATCGCGACACGAACCTGCTGAGTGCCGCCAACTTCCCGACGAGGCGCTGCACCTCCTTGATCGAGCGGGGGGGATGCATCTCAGTTATGGCTCGAACTTATTCCATGTTGGCATCTATCCCTCTCTAGTGGATGACGAAACTAAGGAATTTTCCCGAGCTGACCCCGAAGATGCACTTCGCAGGATTCAGGCGCATGTTGAACCGCCTGAGAGTTTGGAATGTTTCCGCCAGGTCAGCCAGGTGTGTGCTTGTAGTCTTGCTCTTCACGATCATGTCATCCACGTACACTTCCATGTTTCTCCCGAGCTGTTGTTTGAACAGCTTGTCGACCATTCTCTGGTAGGTCACCCTAGCGTTCTTTAGGTCGAAAGGCATTACTTTGTAGCAATATACTCCTCTGTCGGTGATGAAGGCAGTGTTCTCTTGATCTTATGGTGCCATCCAGATTTGGTTGTAGCCCAAGAATGCATCCATAAACATAAGAAGTTCATAGCCTGTGGTGGCATCGACCAGTTGGTCTATCCTGGGAAGTGGATAGCAGTCTTTGGGGTATGCCCAGTTGAGATCGGTATAATCAATGCACATCCTCCAGCTTCCATTGGGTTTCTTAACGAGGACTACATTTAACAACAATTGAGGGTATTTCACCTCGGTAATAAATCTTGCCTCTTTAAAGCGATCGACCTTGTCGCCGATCGCCTTCTACCGGTCGGGAGCGAACTTCCTTAGCCTTTGCTTCACTGGCCTAGCCTCAGGGTCGATGTTGAGCTAGTGTTGGGTCACAACTAGGTCGATCCCGAGCATCTCCTTAGAGGACCATGCAAACACATCGGCATTTTCTCTCAGGAAGTCGATGAGCTGGAGCTGATTTGCTTCGAGGAGTGTCGTCCCAATTTTTATAGTCAAATCGGGGTGGTTCCTCTTCAAGGGTACCTCGGTGAGTTATTCGGGGGGCTCCAGATGCATCGGTGCTATAGCTCCTTCACAGGGATCCGGGACTTGATGGGGGCGTGACTTCTCCGGGAGAGTAACTACTGTAAGATAGCACTGACTTGATTCTCCCGAATCGCTTCGGGATTCTCTGACTCCCGCCGAAGTCAGAAATTTGACGGTCCGGTGGTAGGTGGAAACTACCGCCTTCAGTTTGTTGAGCGTCAGGTGGCCGAGGATGACGTTATAGGCCGAGGGTAGATCAACTACCATGAAGGTAGTCATTGTCGTCTTGGCCCTCGGCTCTTCCCTGATGGTGACGGGGAGTGTTGTAGTCCCGAACGGGGAGATGGAATCTCTGGTGAATCCAGTGAGCATCGAGTTCATGGGAGTGAGGTCCTCCTTGGTTAGGCTGAGCTTCTTGAAGGCATCGAGGTATAGCACGTCGGCAAAGCTCCCAGTGTCAACCATTACTCTTTTGACCCGAGCATTGGCAATCTGGATGGAGATCACCAAAGCATCGTCGTGGTGGGAACGCTCGACCTCCTCGACTCCGAAAGTGATCTCGGGCTCGAGCTCGGGTCGGGGGCGTTTTTCCACCGGGCTTCGAGCGTAGGCCTTCCTTGCCATCGAGCTGCCACCGCCGACTGCCGGTCCTCTAGTGATAACATCGATCTGCCTCTCGATGGGTTCCCTGGGGCGCAGAGTTGCCTCTCGGGGCTCCTTGAGGTAGCGCCCGAGGTGGCCTCTTCGGATTAGCTCCTCGATTTGATTTTGGAGGTTGTGGCAGTCCTCCATGTCATGGTCGTAGTCTCGATGGAATCTGTAATATTTAAACTGGTCCTTATGAGTGGCCTTCATGGGATTGGGTTGGCGTAAGAGGCCCTTCTCCCTGATTTGGAGGAAGATCTCGGTACGAGATGCATTCAACGGGAGAGGCGGGGGCCTCGGGAGCAGCAACTCGTGTCGGTCGGGCCTCCAGCGGGGTTGCACCAGGGCTGCCGAGGTCATTCCTTGGGACTATTCCGCCCTTGGCCTCTTTCCGTCCATGCGCTTTCCCGCCACCAGAGCTTCAACGACGATGTACTGGTTGGCGCATTGGAGCATCTCAGGGATGGTTGGTGGCGGCGGCTTCTCGATCAGCGACCAAAAGAACCTTGAAGGCTTCAAACCCATCAGAAATGCCTGCATAATTAAAGAAGGATGAGCGTCCGCGAATCCCCAGATTTCAATGGAGAAACGTGCCACAAACTGAGAGAGCAACTCGTCTTCGTGCTGGGATAGCGCGAGCAAGGTGGCCATGGAAGGCCTGGGTCGCACGCTGGCGAGGAAGTTCTGCTTGAACTCCCTTGCGAGCTGGTCGAAAGACGAGACCGAGGACGGGCGTAGCCGACTGAACCACGCTCGTGTCGGTCCCCTAAAGGTGGTCGAGAATGCCCAACACATTAGGGCATCGGAGGTGCCATAGAGGGCCATCTAAGCCCTAAATGCGATGACATGCTCTGTGGGGTCGGAGCCACCATCGTACATCTCCAATGTCGGTAGCCTGAAGTTGAGGGGTACAGGTTTGTCCTGTATTTCTTGAGTAAAGGGGGATCCGCCCGAGCTGCCTTCACTCGTCTCGCCTCGCGACTTCTGGAACTCACGCTGGAACTCGTCCAGGTGTTGGTTGACCCGGGACAATTGGATCTTGAACAAGTCATCTGCTGAGTCGAACGATATGGTATCAGGCTCGGAGTGGGGGGAAGTGATCCGATAGCGTGTGGGTATGCTCTGCTCGGCCAGGCTTCTCGGGTTCATCGTCTACTATCGGGCTTCTCTCGTCCCAACTTGCTCCCTACTCAGCTTTTGCCATATCGGGTCGGTCAGGGGAGCTGCTAGCCACACGATCTGGGGAATGAGTGGGATGATCATCTGCATCATCCTCGCCATTGCTTGTACTTGCTTGGCCAGGCCGAGGAACGCCTCGAGTGAAATGGCCGAAGGTCCCATGGTAAGTCCGGGGGGTGACAATCCCAGGTCGTTGAACAGGCATCAGTAGCGATTTGGCGTCGAGGTCGAGATTCCCCCGTCTCTGAGGACAGGGAGGGGCTGATCTCCGGGCCCGCTAGAGGGGTGACCGGCTGATGGCTCTCCCTCGTGAGATATCCCGCGTGATGCTCCTGTGACATAGCCCTCCTTCTAGCGCCAAAAATATTGGTGAACTGATGCGCCGTGGCTGATGAGTCAGCATGGCCTGGTCCACGGGTTGATGTCGAGAGTCTTCGGTTGGCTGACTTGGTTGCCGAGGTTGGTCAAGGCCTCAAGACGGGGTGTTGGCGCCGGAATGTTGATCTGGTTCTCTTGGCCCGGATGCCAGTTGGTGGCTCGCCGTCGGGATGCTGGTTGACGACTCCAAGGTCGGAATGCTCATGGCTCGAGGGTGGCCGCTTTCCTATAAGGATGACCCTCGTCGGGTGATTGCCGACTTTGGCCCCTCTGACGAGCAAGTCAATAGTGGATTGAGCTTTGTTTTTTTCCTCCCTTGGGCCGGATACCGGCCAAGGGCTTTGATACTACTGTACGAGGGTCAGTCGTACGCGGGTTTGACGTGGCGGCCAATCCTCGAGGGGTGAGATGATACCTTTGTGCGGCCGCTGTCCCGGGACGCACGGAATGACGCCATGCGGCGTTGTCCCGAGCTTTTCAAGGCGAAACATACCGAGCAACATCTTGGTACGAATTTTGGCTTGGCACATGAAGGTATTCCTCTTGCTAATTTGACTATAGCATATCGTAACATTGATTGCGACGTGACCTGAACCCAAAATATATCTTATCATACATAACCACCACCGAACGAAGGAAAAAGTTGGAGCAAGCAGGGTTGGGTCAGCAGCCCTACTGTGGATCATGTGTTGAGCGAGCACATGCGATCTGCTCGCTACGGTCCCTCTCGCCCTGGCTTCGATCATTAACTTGATTCGCTCCTTTTCTCTCTCTCTCTCTCTCTCTCTCTCTCTCGGCTGCTGTATTTTCTAGTCATGCAAAGAGTACAATTAGGATCCTTGTTGCAAGGAAACCGTCTTCATGGTTTCATACGAAGCATGATCGCTCGATCGTATGTGACTGTCTGAGGATAAGCGCGCACGAACAGTGTGGGGAGGAAAATAATAGAAAGTAGGGCAGTGTGATCGACACCCACAGCAACCATCATATCAGCATTCGCATCGGAACCAAGTCAACCTCCGTCGTATATCAATTGGTGTTGACGTTGGCGTTCTCTTCGCTGACCGACGTTGAAATCCGTAGTATACAGAGAGTATAGAGAGTATATACTCTAGAGAGAAAAATTAAGAATATTAATATAATATATATATATATATATATATATCTCGTGGGTTTTGACTTGACGTGACGCGTTAGACCATCAAAATATATCGTATCAATAGATATAATATTTATAAAAAAATCAAATCATAATTATAACGGTTTCCTTCCTCCATGATATTTCATTCTCGTGCAAGAATTCCTCATTCCTATGTGATATCTCTATTTTATATTAAATTATTAATATTGATTTAATGACTCTTAAAATATTTATAAATATTAATATATTTCATATGTATTGTAAAATATTTTTTCAATTATACATATTAATTAATGTATTAAAATTTTTCTCTTTTCATTATGTCACTAACTTGAGTATCACGTCAAAAAAACTCATTCAATCTTGATTTTAATAGGAGTCCAGCAGCACACAATAAGTGTCCAAACATCTCTCCACCATTGATCAAGCATTTCTTCCTCTCTTTCCTTCACAAACCTTTTAACACACATAAGCTTGAATCAAATTAGACTCATCCGATCAATATAAAAAATAACATGATAATATTTTTGCAACTCCTAACCCTTCTTAAAAGTATGATTCTTTATTTACTTTGGGTATATAATCTGACTAGATTAATCCCGCTTCATCGAACACCAGCAAACAACCACAAGAAACCTCAATCGCCGATTGTCTTGTACAAAGGTTATTCGTAGATGGATCCCACATAGCAATCTACTCATTGGCACACACGAGGTTAAAAGTGTGTTGGATTATTTATGGTCATAACTTCATCGCATGTAACACAAATGTGCATTTGTATTATTATGAGGGGCGACCAAACCATTAGAAATTCTCATGGGAAAATGATTCAACCTAATAAGATGCTGATAACTATTGAGTCCGTATGCCATTTGTATTTCCCATGGACTATTGAAATGGTCCAATATTAATCCCTCCAAATCAGCGAGCCATCACTAATGTCCAATTCCAATGTTTGACCATCACAATTCTTATTTTCCATACCGTCCAATTCCTGCAGCTACGAAAATTCCAACACCTCCTCACAAAAGTCAAAATTAATCTCCACACCACCCAATACAATATAAATTCTTTTACGCAGCCATCATTATTGACGAGGGATTGGAATACTTGCCATTAGGTTTCATCTGCTCCAATCTTCTAACCCATCGCCACAGGTTACAATAATAATACTGCTAAAATAAGCTTGCCAATTCCGCGGAAGGTTTGACTTCGTTTGACTCGTCCACCTTAAATCAAATCACTTGATTCGGAAGACGTCCATCGGTTTACGTCTCTCTTATTCTCGGACTCGTGCATGCCTCGTCAAAACGTCAACGTTATAATCCTGTAGCAGTCTTAATATTTGGTGAGTCGTTTTCCTCCTTCCTTCGCTGTGCCCGCTCGAACTCGGTCGGCCTCCTCTTTCCTAACCGATCGCACGAGGAACGAGTCGCGGACGCGCCGATCCGACAGGCGACAAGGAACAATCGCGGCCATTTGAGGGTATTTTGGTCACTTCACTATAAATAACTAAGGATAATAAACAAAAAGCGCACACGGCGGAGACAAACGTCAAAAGTACGTCTCGGTGTTACCGTATCCCAAGTCGCTATTGTCTTTCGTTGCTCTGGCCTTTTATCTTGTCCGAGCTAAGCGATTCGGACCGCCCTCGAAAGCCGTCTTCGCTTTTGTTGCGACTTCCCGTTCCGGACTCCGCTCCGCTGTCGATGATATCATATTCCCCTACTTCCGTCGCTACTCCCACCGCGTCCTCCTCTGTCTCCCGACGCCGCCCTCGCCGTTTCCCTTTCCCTTTCCCATCTCCCCGTTTCCCGAACCCTATGCTCTCCGATCCGATCCCGATCCGACTCGTACACCCCCAAGGAAACCCTAGTGATGTGATCTCCTTCGCCTAGGGTTCCCTTCATATATCCCTCCCTCCTCTGATTTTGGGGGGGTTCTTGTTGCTGCTTTGGAATGGGCTGCGGCAGATCGAAGCTGGAGGAGGAGGGCGCGGTGCGGCTCTGCCGAGAGCGTTCGCAGCTCCTCGCCGACGCCATCCGCTACCGCTACGCCCTCGCCGACGCGCACGACGCCTACGCCCGGTCCCTCCGCTCCGTCGGTGACGCCCTCCAGGGGTTACTCCACGGCGCCACCGCGCTGCCGCCGCCGGGTTCACCTGTCCTCCCCCTCCCCGCCCAGAGGAAGGGCGACCCGCTTCCCCCCACCGCCGCGGTGGCGGCCGCCGTCTCCGTCCCGTCCGCTTCCGGCGGCCACTCCCACTCGCACTCCGGCTCACACATTCAATTTCACCCGACTGATTCCGACTCCGACGAAGATTCCCCCCTTCACTCGGACGGAGCGTCTCCGATTGACCATTTCCACGCGGATGACGCCCCCGTTGGGCCGACCTATGTCAACCTTAACTACGCCCGGAACCGCCCGGCGGAGTCCTCAGTCGCCTATCAGCAGCAACCGCCTAATTCTGAGTCGATACGCGTCGGCTCCGTCGACGAACCGGCTCCCGTGTCTTACCCTTACTACGGCGACCCGTATTCCCCTCAAAGTTCGAACTTTTACCCTTATCCTTCTTACCCGTATACGAGCTACGGCGGTGGCAGCGGCGGCTTCTTCGGCTCGTCTTCGCCGCCTCCAAACATTCCACCGCCAGCCGTGGCAGCTGAAAGTTCTACTTCTCGGGAGCCCCCACCACCGCCTTCTCCTAAGGCTTCGGCGTGGGACTTTCTAAATCCTTTCGAACCGTACGATAATTATTATGCTCCATATACGCCAAGCCGAAGCTCAAAGGACCTAAGAGAGGAGGAAGGGATCCCTGATCTGGAGGATGAAGACCAGGAGGTCGTCAAGGAAGCCTATGGCGACCCAAAGTTCATGGCCTCTACGTCGGCTGCTAAGAATGGAGAGTATGCTGGTAAGGTTGCCACGGGGTCGAAAGAGGGTGTGACAGGCAGTGCTGGGGAGGATCCCAATCGAAAGTCGAGGTCAGTGGAAGCAGGAAGTAGCTCGGAGCATGAGGTTCATGTGGTGGAGAAAAGCGTAGTGACTGAGCCAGCAGAGCGACGGAGTGCCGTGGGATATACAGTCTCTCGGAGTTATCAGGATATTTCTGAGGTTGTGCAGGAGATAAGGACTCAGTTCGATAGGGCGTCTGAGTCGGCTAATCAGGTGTCCACGATGCTGGAAGTCGGAAAGCTTTTATATCACCAGAAGAATTCTGTATATAAAGGTGAAGAACTGAGTCTTGCAATTTCTTCTCTGGGCTTTTGTATTTGGAACAACATATGGAGCAAAATCTGATTATTTTTTGTTTTTCCTGCACATTGTTTTCTCTAAGCAGTTTCTGTCAGGATGATATGTGGGTTACCTCCACTTTCGAGCTCTAAAAATGAAGATCTTTTGGTATTTGAGGAAGATAAAGCGATGGACTGCGGTAATCTTTCATCGACATTGCAGAAGCTGTACAATTGGGAAAAAAAGCTTCTTGAGGAAGTCATGGTTGGTGCAACAATTATCTTTTCTAAGTTTATAGTTATCTCATTTTGATGTTGTTTTGACATGAGTATTGTATTTCTGGGAGAGGTGAGCACAAGGAAATAAAATAAGTAGATTAGGGCAGCTATTGATTTGTACAAATTTACAGTGTTGAGCCTGTGGCTAAATCCTAAAAAAGAAAGTATGGTAGATAGAAATCAGAGGACTTTTCTTCAAACATTTCCTTCCTAAAGTGTACTGATAATTCATATATGGACATGTTTCTTTGAACATTTCCTTCCTAAAATGAGGTGGTATACTAATAAATCATATTTCTTCCATAAAACATTCTATGATGATCTAACATCATTTGTGTGAATCTTTTTAAAATTTATTTTCTTTCTCGAAGGCTTGTCTTCCATCAAGTCTGAGCAAGAAAATATGGTAGGCATTCTATTTTTCTGATCCAAATCTATTTCAGGTAGTTGACGCTGCCTTGCTTGACTTTTAACACTTTGTCTTCTCATCTTAAATTCACGGGATCTTTTTCATTTAGAAAAATAATCTTAGTATTTATTATTATTTGGTCCATAGCCTGACACAGGAATCATCTTTAAACTTAAGTGATCTTAAGAATCCATTAGGAATCTTCAATGAACACAATCCAGTTATTTCTTAATACATATATATGTATATGTATTCCTCATTGCTCATTGTTATACATACATATATGATTCAATTAATCCTACTAATCAAGTTCTTATTTTTGCTTCAAGTTTTCAAATGAAATGCTTGATAAAGAGCCAATATTCTGAAAAGCATTTACTGTGGCCACATTTGCATATGTGGTCATATGGTCACATTGCATGAAGCATTTGTGTCACATATGCCGCTGCATTCATCAATGTAGCCACTTCCATGTTCTGCAAATACGTGAAAAAGCCGTCATATATACAACCGCTTATACTTGTGCAGCTGCTTAAACGTGATACACCCTTTGCATATGTTTAGGTTTCCTCGTTATGCTTTTTACCACATTATAGTTCTGTTACTATAAAATGTGGTCAATTGATAACGTAACTCTAATGACTGTTACAGATTTCTGATAACAGATGAGTATATCTTTCCAAAGTTCTAATTTGTCCACTCTCGATTCCTCTACACTCGAGGCCATTGGATTCTACATATATATATATACATATATATATATATACATATGCATATATACATATACATATATATATATATATATAACTTCTACTTGATTATATTTCATTGAACATCTTGATATGGAACACGTCCCACATACTGCGTATGCTGTGGTACCTTGACTGTGCACATATTCTCTTCTGAAAGACATTATTATGAGCAACTGCGAAGGTTTCTTTAGTATCATAATTTTTATCTTTTTTTTCCCTCAGATATAGGATTTCTGATTAATTGATTGAGAAAATTATGCATTGCACAACTGCTAGAACTCAAGTAGTAAAGACATGTGTGATTGTTTAGCTTACATATTTAAATTCTACTTATGTAGGCTGAGGAAAAGATGAGGGCATTATACGAAAGAAAACATGAGCACCTGAGGCACTTGAGCGAGAGGGGTGCAGAGGCAGAAAAAATTGAGGCAGTGGAAATTTTTATCAGGAAGCTATCTACAAAGATAAGAATAGCCATTCAGGTTGTGGGCACAATTTCTAGTAAAATCAGTCAGCTGAGGGATGAAGAATTATGGCCACAAGTTAATGAACTTATCCATGGGTATGTAACTGCTTGTGGTATTTCTTTGTTTTAATTGTGTTGTAGTGTCTGGGTTTGCACATGTACTCCTGAAAATAAAGTAGCGGCATCACACCTGGATTTTACCTCGGATACGACATGACCCGATATATTGGCAGCTTTCTAAGTATAAAAAAGAGAACTTCAGCATTCATTTCATAAGCTGGTTTCTCAAGTATTCTTTTCTTCTCATTGGTAGAGTACTCTTGGTAATTTAAAAGCATTGTCCTAACAGCAAAATTGTTATATACTCGTATGTATATTTGTAGTCTTTTTTCCTAATATGAAAAATCAAATTCTAAGTATAAAATAAGATTTGGCTTTCCATTTTTAATAAGACAAGATAAATAATTGTAAAATGATTTTCATCATGATTTTTACTCTAAGTTAATCTAGAATAGCTTTTGTGTGATGTTGTCAAATTTGTACATTGTTGTATGTCTTTTTCTTGAATTGAGCTGATAACAGTTAAGCCATTAACATGACATATAAAATAAGTTGATAGCTGCCCCCTGCTGTCTACACTGATAGCTGATCTTTATGACTACATTGAATTATAATTTGATACTTATATTGTGGTCAACTTTGTCTTAGTTGATTTGCCATAGGTTTGAAACTATAATCTGTAGTGCTAACCTTTTCCCTCCTTAATTGAATACCTTAGGATGTTGTTGTTTAAACCAAGCTTATTCCGTTTTCTTTAATCTCTGTTCTAGAATATGATGGGTTTTATGTGATCAATGATATATTGCAGATTTATGGGGATGTGGCGTGTAATGTCAGAATGCCATCATATTCAGTGTCAAGCAATATCTGAGGCTAAAAATCTAGATTCTATTTTATCTGGAGTAAAGCTTAGTGATGCTTACATGGATGCAATAAAGCAGTTAGAGTTCAAGTTGGTGGATTGGATCAGTAATTTTTCTGCTTGGGTGGCTGCTCAAAGGAGCTACGTCAAATGCTTGAACGGTTGGCTTATGAAATCTATACATTATGTGCCTGAAATTACAGATGATGGAGTTGTTCCCTTTTCTCCTGGGAGATTAGGTGCACCTCCTGTATTTGTCATTTGTAATTACTGGTCTCATAGTATGGATCTGATATCCGAAAGGGATGTTGTTGATGCTCTCCAGGCTTTTGCTGAAAATGTTTTTAACATCTGGCAAAAGCAATACTTTGAGCAGCAGCAGAGGTTGTTGGCAAACAGAAATATGGATAGCAAGCTAAAGTTAATGGAAAGGGATGAACAACTAATGCTCAAGCAGAGAAAGAAATTGATGTTAGTTTCCAGTGAGAACAAGATATCGATATCTGAACCTATGGAGCATCAGGGATCCACTGTCAACAGTTTGCAGTTAAGTCTAAAACAGATCTTTGAAGCTATGGAAAACTTTAGTGCTAATTTCATGAAGTCATACGAGGTACTCCACACACGTTCTGAAGAAGAGAAACAGAGGCGGTTGAGAGAGAAAGCAGGAGTTTCATAGGATTACATGGATTAGACTTTGCTGAGACTCATGCATTCATGGGAGAACATATTACACCTGATGCTTGGGAAGTGGCTAGCTATTTATCATCGTCTTCATTGAGTTGAGCTAAAGAGGCATCCCCGTATGTCTGTCTCCAGTGGAAGAAATTGGCTCTCATCAATTTGGCTAAAAGCATTTTTGGAGAGCCTGGAACAACCATTCAGTGATCTCTTAAGAAAGTCTGGAAATGAGCTTCTGAGGTTGAAAGAAGTGTCATTTGTAGTCGTAAGTGGGATCTAAATCGCTCGGCTTTATCCCTAGCAAGATCTGAGAAGCATGGCTTCAATCTTGTACACTGTGCTGTTGCTACGGAAGGTAGACTGAACTGAGCGGGGAAACACTTACGAAGTCTCAATTCAATGGAAAATGTGGAAGATGAAAGTTGAGATGGTTTTGTTTTTTGTGTTGGCATTTTATTATGTCAACAAGACACGATGTAGATTTCGACACAACAAAATAGTTCAAAATGTGATACCTGAAGATCTTCATGTTCTCAGTCTTCATGGAAAATGCTGCTCCATGTCTATGGCCGAGGTGGAAACTAGTAACCACCATGGAGTATTACTGTAAAATTGAAGCAGTAAGTGCATACGGGTATTTGCTATCATTGACGCCCCACCACTCCGCTCCACCCGTGAGCTGCGTTCTCGTTCCGATCGTGGTAAAGCATAAAGCAGTTGCGACTAATGAGCATTTGCAGAGGAATCTGGACAGGTGTTGATTATTTCTAGTTTATAAGCTCATTATTTCATTATTTTTGCTGTATAGATGTTATATGCATAGAGAACAGTGTATCCATACCATTTGTGATTCTGTGCTGATCGTGTTGTGGCATACCTCAGACTTGCTTGTTCCACTTGGCTTCACTGGGTAGCATCTGAAACAGGGTTGCGAAGGTTGCATGGAATGTGCCTCTACATGACACCTCGCTGTCTTTTTAACCTAGTTATCTAATGTTCTTATGTTGATACGGTCAGGGCAGTCTGGTTATGATTTGCCGGCTTCACTACGAACGACACAGCTGTAACTTCTTGAAATCTTTTATATAGTTCATCTTGTAAGTGTCTTATGGCATTTTATGCGTGCATCCCACATTTGAGATTTATCATGTGCAACCCTATTGTTATTTGTGTCTAAATTCCGTATGGTGTGGGATCGTACCGGTTCGATCCGAACTTAAAAAGGCACAGCAGCGTCCGAGAATCTTATGTGGCAGTTCTACGAGGCAATTATCGAGCCTTGAAGTAGGTGAGGTGACATTGAGGGTAAGCCTAAGATTGGGTCGAGGTCTGGCTCATCGGTGGTGAGTTGAGATTGGGTCGAGGTCTGGCTCATCGGTGAGTTGAGATTGGGTCGAGGTCTGGCTCATCGTTGAGTTCCTGTACAAAGGTCGATGTCAGAGACTGCTTCCCACTGACCTCTTCGAAGCTCAAATTAACTTAAAAAAAAAAGATATGATGAAAAAAGATTAGTATAATGCTCAAATTAACTTTAAAAAGATTTGTGATGAAAAAAGATTAGTACGGTGTCGAGGATCAACTTTTATTTCTGTTCGACCATGAATTAGATTATTAATTTATTAATCTGAATTTTTTTACTTAAAAATTATATTAATTATTTTTTTAATTAAATAAGATAACAATTGTACACCGACGAAATCTTTATAATGCAATTCTCTCGATCTGGGTGGTTATAGTAAGCTTAGAAGGGCGATTTCAATATGCTCACAATGTCGAGGACTTTCCACCGCAAGGTCTAAATTGCGTTTTCCAGTCGGTCAGCGGCGATGGCTCAAAGGAAACTTCCTGCAGATGCGTCAATGGCAATCCTTTTCGCCACCTCCCATCGAATGACAATATCTCTTCCCTGTACACCGGACCAAGCAAAGGGACCGCAGCAATGGAGGCCGTCTTGTGCTTGTCCATCGTGACCTCTTTGTCGGGCACGCTCGACCAGCGATGCGGAACCCTCCGAGACGGTGGTTTCGTCCCCGGAACGGCAGCCTGGCATCCCTCATCACCTCCTCGCTCTTCGACCGGATGCTGAAGCATCGGGACGACGCGGCCTGCCCCGCCAAAGGATTCTACACCTACGACGCCTTCGTAGCCGCGGCGGCCGCGTTTCGCGGGTTCGCCACCACGGGCGACGCCGACACTCGCAAGCGGGAGGTCGCCGCTTTCCTGGCACAGACCTCCCACGAAACCACTGGTCTGTATTTAGGTTTGGTTGGCTGTGACAGCAGCAGCCGTTTGACGCCGGTGTTGTTCTGCACAGGTGGGTGGGCGACAGCACCCGATGGTCCATTCGCCTAGGGCTACTGTTATCTCCAAGAACAAGGCGATCCAAGCGATTACTGTCTCCCGAGCTCTCAGTACCCATGCGCCGCCGGCAAGAAGTACTACGGCCGAGGGCCTTTCCAGATTTCCTAGTAAGTAAGCTCTCCCTAACACCGAGAACGAAGAGTCTGCTATCAATTCCAGCAATTCTAGCCATAGCTTGATGCGAATTCTTACAGCAACTACAACTACGGGAGTGCCGGAGAAGCCATTGGCGTGGACCTACTGAGCAACCCGGAGCTGGTGACCACCGACGCAGTCATCTCGTTTAAGACAGCCATATGGTTCTGGATGACGCCTCAGTCCCCCAAGCCATCGTGCCATGAGGTCGTCGTCGGGAAGTGGACGCCGTCGGATGCCGATCGGTTGGCGGGACGGGTTCCGGGATACGTGACCGTCACCAACATCATCAACGGAGGGGTGGAGTGCGGGAAGGGGTCCGATGCCAATGGCGCAGATAGGATTGGGTTCTACAAGAGGTACTGCGACATACTCGGCGTGAGCTATGGAGATCTCGACTGCTACAAGGAGAAGCCTTTTTAGCCGAAGCTTGTTATTTTCAATCCTCCCTTTGGCTATCGGCGATCTCTTTATATATATATATATATATATATATATATATAAATATATACATATATATATATATATATATATACATACATATATATTGTGATGTTCATGGATCTATGCAATGAGAATCAGATCGTGATAAGATCACAATAATGAGATCGATTCGCCTTTAAACACAAACCTTAAATAATCTCCGTCATAGATTATTTGAGAGGGACATTGAGATAACCGGACATATTGGTGTACTATATACCCGTCAATATGATGGAGGTAATTGGTCTCATAACTACTCATATGGAAACAATATATATATAATATAATAAAATATAATTTTATTATTCATAATCCTTCAATTATCATTCTTTTTTTTTTTCACAACCCATTATTTCATTTATCGATGTCTCAACTACGTCGATATCCCTTGACGTCATTAGACTTTATTGTTGGAATAGAAGTTACTATTCATCTTGAACATCGCTCGATAATGCTATAACTCGTTACTCACACTCGACATCGCTTAACGAAGAGGATCCGACATTACTAGATGCCACTCTTTCTTCTTATATTGTTGGATGTCGCTTGATGAATACCACTCAATGACTCAAATAAAAATATCACTCAATATTGTTTCACCCGAGATGAAAAATAATAAGAAAGGGAAAAGGGTATTTACATTCATTTATAGAAAAAATATCTTAGGAATATTAAAATATTTAAATAAAATTATAAATAGCAAAAAGAGTTATCAATATGAATATGTTTATAGTTTATTCTGAGATTCCTCGATAAGATGTGATATTGCAAGACAATATAGTGTGACAGATGAAAGTTTGACCGAGAATCATGAAACTTCTATCGAGGAAGTCAGTTAGATTATGATCCCTAATTGCTCAAACTCGAGGAAAGCAAAGTCAAACCCGCTTCAGCGACAAAGACTTTTGCATCAGGTTGATTTCTTGTAGTGTAGCAAGCAATTCACGCGCCTAATATTTTTATCACGAGAAGACGATCAGTCTTGGCTTTCATGGCTTTGACTCGTTTAAGTTCAAATTCGATCATCGATTTGAAAGTGCAGAATCCGAATCGATTTGGAAATCTTCCAAATAAGATTAAGATTAAGATTAAAAAAAAAAAAGACAAGCCGAAGCTACTTGATGAAGTTTCCAATGTCATGGCGCTTAAAATCCGAAACGATTTTTTTTCTTTTTGCAAATCATAAATGATGATTCTTGGACTTTTTCTATCGAGCTTGATCTGTCGTAACTGGATTTGGTACATCACCCATCGCCATCGCCGCCGGTCCGGAACTTAAAAGATATACACAAACAAACACGAGGAAGAAATAATGATGAGGTTTAGCAGTTGAGCATGGTGGCCAAATATGGAGACCAGAGATCCATCCATGGGCTTCGTAGCTGAGTCCAGAACGGGTCCTGTAGCCATTCTAACCCCTCCTTCTTCGGGACCTCCAACTCGGGCAGACTCGGCCTTCGCCGAGTCGACACGGCGGCAACATCCGCTTCCTCTTTCTCCTCCTCCACCACCACCACGGTCGTCACCTCCTCCTCCGTTGCATCCTCGATGACGATTACATCATCCTCCTTGACCATGGATTTCAAGAAGCTCTCCTGATCGTAGCCTGACGCGGACTCCGCGGTCGAGCTAGAATTCTGCGACATCGTCGTATCCTCTTCCATGGCCGCCGCCCGCTGCTCCAGCTCCTTCATCGAGGTCGCCTTCCGGTGTATCTTGCACAACACCATGCTCTCCTCCTGAGCACAGAATAAATCCAAGGGCCACATCAATCTTCTGAAGCTGAGATCATGCTGCTACCACCACTGGTGCTTGGTGGTGCAAGTGGGTGATAGATACCTTTGGTGGACCGTCGGAGGAGGTGGCAGACGGGTCGGGGAGGCGGTACTCGTTCATGACCCAGTCGGTCTTGGTGCCCCGAGGCGCGCGGCCCTCGTAGAAGACCAGCGTCTTCTTGAGGCCGATGAGCCGCTTGGGGTCGGCCGCGCTGCGCACCGGCCGGTCGCAACCGGTGGCCTTCCAGAAACCCCGCTCCGTGGTCCTGCTCGGCCGCCCGCCGCTGGTTTGTCTCCGGTCCCTCGGCACGTAGAAGTACCACTCCGTCTCCCCCATCTTGGCCAACCCTGCGCAAATCATCATAACACGCAGTCTTGTCAACGTCTGCAATCTCTGCTCGACTTCCTCTCGGACCAGAAATCAGCTCTAACATTGACAATACCTGGAAGCTCCCAGGGATCATGGCGATAGAGATTGACCGTAGCAATGATTTCAAGCTGCAGCCTCTTCCCCTGGACCTTGCGCCTGAGGTAGAAGTCGAGAAGCTCCTCCTCGGTGGGATGGAACCTGAACCCGGGGAGATACATCTCCAAGGTGCTTCTGATCTCCATGCGTCTCTTCCTTGTGGTTATGGCGGCACTGTTTCACCGGCCTTGCAGCTGTTGAAGAGGAGGCGGGGGGGGGGAACGCGAGTGCTTAAATGGTCGATGGAACAGCTGACTTCCACCGCCCACGACTGGCAAGGCATGTGGAATGAATGGTATGCGTTGACTAACCTTAAGTCCTTTTCGTCTCAACTAATCAACATCCCTAAACTAATTATTACCCGGTTTGATTAAAGTATTAGCGTTCTCTCAGCGACCGATGACGCTGACTTTTTGTGGTTTCATCAGGGTTGGTTGACTAAGTTTTGGCCTGACATGCTAGCTTTGACCATTTTACTTCTGTGGATGGACTTAAAATGTGTTGTGTGATTCATGCGATTTGAACCGGTCAGTATGAGGATTCAGATCCGGTCACGCTCACAATCTGCGATTTGATCAGTTCCACGCTACCTAAGTGGGAGGGTGGCCCCCACATAATTAAGGGCAATTTTTTTTAAAAAAAAATCTTTTTATTTTATTATTCATGTAAATATTTTTTATTTCATAAAAAAATGAAATTATCCCTTGCTTCCTTATATTCTTTGCTATCTCTTGTCCGCTCCATCGCTTTTGTCACCTCTCACATCTTTAAAATATTGATGAGAAGTTATTGCCCATCCTATCATCCGTGTGCATCGACTAGTATATAGTTGATATGTAAGACTTGTATCGTCATTTTACCGTAAGATCTTGTTTGAAATAAACCTTAATCTCATCAACACATTATTGTCTAAGTTGATTCTTATCAATGCCCTCGAGGTGGTCTCGATAACCAAATGGAAGGAGAGGGGAGGCAAGGGCTCTAGAGGAAAATGGAAGGAGAGATAAGGATTGAGAAAAAGTGAAACGATGATAGAGCAAAGACAATAACAAGAGATGATAACAACGAAGAGGAAGAGGTTTGAAGAAGAAGGGAGATGAGACGGGAGTAATATGACTTCACAATAGGGCAAAGATAATGAACGAAAACAAAAACAACTAGACGATGTGGAGGAATTGTCTCACGTAATTTGATCCCTTAGAAAATAAAAGATGGTATACATAAATTAAATATATATAAAAAGACACTAATCGGGAAGAAATAAAAATAAGAGATTTTTTTTAAAAAAATTATCCTATAGCAGCCCCATATGGACTCGTTGACATTGACACTTGTGATCCATTGCTGCACATAGAACTCAATTTGATAATGATCACTGGTTGACAAAGTGAAATGTGGTACAGGAATTGAACGAGATGGATCAATGGCATGGCTGCTATTGAATTGGTCAACAAGTCCATAGTTGACAACCCATTCCTCCTCTCCTCGTCTCCAATTTTTAAGCTTTATACGAGAATAAATTACTCCATCATCATTGGTCGGATCACATTGTCGTGGGCTCGACAACAAACACCCGACCAATTCTGTGCTCCTCCGTCTGTTTATCGCAAGTCAAGCAGTTCAGATCAATCTCCTTCTTCCCTGGCATCCAAAATCTAATTGGCTACTGAAACATGACAACTAATTATGCTGGACATGACGAAGTGTCATCCATCTACTTCGTATCGAGAATATCCATGATGAATGCCAATACAAGCATCAAAGTTCCACCAAAGATCCACATCGATGCGTCGGGGGCGGCGGGGGGGGGGGGGGGGTGGGCTCAGTTTAGGTAGCGACGATTCCTTGTGTCTCCTCATCATCTTCTGTTCTAACTCTCAGTATTATTGAGAAGATACATTGCTTCTAGCAGCACATGGCATCATTTATACATGCTGGCTACAGTAGAGAGACATGAACGCTGCTTCTCACACTATCACAACACCACATAATTAAAATGCATGCTTTTGGTACCGGTTGCTTTGTTGGGGTTGCAATTTATTTTCCTTTGATGATGCAGCGTTTGCTGCTTCAATTTGTTGCTTGCCGACAGACCAATTCACCAATCATGGCTAACACATAGCATCCCAATCAACAAGTAAAACCGGATCTCGATCAACAATTTATCCACATATTTATTAGTTTAATATTTTGTCCATATTATAGTTTTTTTTTTTTTTGTGTTAAGCCCATCATGTCACTATAATCGAGGTTAATTATTTATTTAAATTTTTTTTTTATTTTTTTTTAACTAATTAGAGCGTCGAAGAAATCTTATCGAAAACCACACTTGATGTCGGTTTTCATGCTGGTAGACCATCAAACGAACACTCGAGCTTCTTGTTTAATCACGGAGACTTATACATACGGATCTAAGTTTGATTTAGAGATCACTGACATCAACAAGGTTGGTAAGATGATGTTGGAGTTTGGTGTGTGTTGATAGGAGACGAGTAGACATATGCACTCGAGTGTTGTGGTAAGATTCTCGCGCAAAAGTAATTTGCTGTTAGCTACTGAAATATGACAAGCGGGAGATGGTAGCTGTTGGGAAAATACGACAAAGAAGAAGATAAAAACACTATAGAAACAAATAACAAACACAAGATCAAGAATACTATAAGGAAATATATTTAGGCTTGAAACGTGTATAAATATTTTCTTAAAAATGATATTTGTACTATCTTCTCAACAAGATTGCTAAGGGTTTGATGTAAATAGTTTTAGTGGCTATGACAAGCCTTTAGAAGATCTGTATTGAGCAAACAATAAAAAATCTTTAAAGAAGAATTAGAAAATATCTAATTTAATCACTTGAAGAGTTGGAGAGTAAGAGTACGAAATAGATGTCTTCATAATTTACCCTAAAATATCTATTTATAGATATTTTCTCAAAAGCATAATCTTTAAAAAATAATTATCAAAATAACTATAAAAAAATCACCTTTTCAAATAAATCTTTTGAAAAGATTTTTTTTTCTTTTTAATTTGAACAATTTATAACAGTAGCTTGGATTCTTGGTGTCTCCTGTGAACCATAGGTTGGATGATGGGCTACGATCGGAGGGAGCCAAAGGTTGACACCAAACCTGTCATCCTTCCATCCCTCTTCATCAGTTGCCACACAATCGAAGGATCTTCTCGGAACTCAGAGAAACAATGGCTGAATCCGCTTCAGCAGCAAACCAACCTTGCCATACCCGCTCCATCAGCTTGCCCTCGAGATCTCACCCTGCTGCACTCAGGGTAGAAGAAGATCTGCACAAGTTAAGATCTTCCATGGCTTCACCCTCTTCGACGCCGGAGAAGATGTGCGACGGGTTGAGGAGGCTCGACGGCGTGTGCGAGTCCGTCAACCAGCAGATCCTCATCCATCCACTGGAAAGGAGATGGGCGGAAGAAGAAACGGATGGGTCTATCAGATTGTTGGACGTGTGCAGCGCAGTGAAGAACCGCTCGACTGCCAGGAGAGAGCACATCCGAGATCTTCAGCTGGCTCTTAGAAAGAACAACGAGGCAGCGATCGTGCGGGAGGAAGGCGGAGAAGGAGATGAGGAATTGCTTCAGGTAATTGAAGCGCACGGAGGACAAACGGATGGATGAACATGACGACCTGCCGACGGCGATTAGGGTCTTGATGGAAGCGAAGGTGATCACCATTGCTCTCCTCCGGCTGGTGTCGTCTTTCTTGTCGATGCAGACAAGGCGGCCAAGGTCAAGCAGGTGGTCGTTTGTCTCCAAGGCGTTGAGCAAGAGGAAGTCTAGATTGCATTTGCTGCAAGGATGTTGATGGTGAGAGGGCAGGGCGGGCGCAAAGTCAACTGCAGAGGTTGGAAGTCAGCATCGAGGGGTTTGAGAGCGGATTGGAATGCCTCTTCAGGCAGCTGATCCAAAGTCGAGTCTCTCTGCTCAACATGCTTAGCTCGTGAAGAACTCATCCTATCTTGTGCCCTGCAGTCCAATGTAAATCCAATTTTTGTATACGGATTACACACGAAAAATACACAGTTATAATTAACTCATCTGACTGCAAAGATTTGGCCCTCTTGGATTCTTGGAGGAGTTCTACTTCAATCATAAGGCTGAAACATGGAAATGCTGGAAGTGACACTGATTTCACCCGAAGCAGTAATAGTAGAAGGAAATGATGGCTGACCTGCTGTGTCATGCGTACCAATGCAAGAATCACATGGCAAACCATCATCTATATTGCCCTCGCGTCTGTTGCCGAGATTCTCGGTGTCTTTCCGTCTAACTAAACTGCAGGTGTTATCGTCGAGCATGTCAGTAATAAAAAAGAATATTAGTAAAAATGCAACCTAAACTTCTCTGTCATGTCGATCACTAAAAATCTTTAAACAAAACTGTGGCATGAGGTGTCTCACCTTTAAACAATTCTTGATGCCAAATTTGTTATAGAAATCTAACAGACGGGAAAAACTTTAACAAGGGGAATAATCACAATATATACCTTACAACAAAATTTCGAAGTTGACAACAGGCTGCCGCATGATGAAATAGGAAAACTATAATTCGGCAAGGTAGATCGTACTTGCAAAGAAACAAAAGACCCTATCAACATGGTTTACCAGAATATACTAGAAAAGGAAGACACCATCGTCCCATCATAGAAGAGTATACACAAGGTGCAACAGAGAAGAAGTTACAAGTTCTCTCATAAGAAACCGGATTCAATGGCCCAAATAAAAGAATTTGATGAAAGAATTGGTTAAGCATTATAAACTGCTCAGTGTACAGAAAATCAGATCATCTTCTTAATCTGAGAGAAAATCCTCAAGCTCTGAATCCTCTGGCCTTATGAATGGATTGTAGTCCATGTCCGTACTATTAGACAAACTTTTACTTAATGGTGTATACTCTCCATAGTCCATGTCAGACCAGTCCGGCTCCTCATCAGTGCGATTGTATGTAGGCTCGCTGAAACTGTGGCCTCTATTGCTTTTGCGATGTTGATCATCACCATTGGTCTGACTTAGTGAACCAGAATGTTTACCTCTCATTGCCTTGGTGGTCTCGCATATGCAAGCTGATGGATTTTCATGAAATTCACCTCTACCTGGTCTAACCTCTTTTGGCTCCCCCAGAAATCCTCTCTGATAACTGTACACCTTCAAAGAAAATTGCTCCCAAGTCATGTTTGCACGGTTTAGAAACAACGAGTACAGCTTCTTAGCATTTGGTCTTAGGGTCCGCTTGTGACCAAAGTATCTCCTGGTGAACATACCGGCAAAAGAAATGGAAATACTCTGAATATACAATACAACAAAAATTAGTCAATCATATAGAAGCAAAGCTTACCTTCGACCAGTCAGCATGCGAGCCATGTTACCATTGTTGTTTGCCACAAATGCATCACTTCCATCACATACAATAAAATCAAGAGCAGCCATGCGTGATGAGAATAAGGAGAATGGTTCCAATTCCTCCTTGCTGGCTAACGTCTCTTTGGAATGAAAATTGGGAAAGAGTGCTTTCAGAGGTGCCAATGATTCATCACCACCATATATTTCACCAGACGCCACATATATGTGAACATCACTTCCATAGCCCAATGCCCTCAGCATGAGTCCTACCTCTTCAGGTGTTAGTGGGCATCTTCCTTGCCTCCGTGCCTTGTCAGGGTTACTTATCTACTCATGGTTTAGAATGACACTCAGGCACCAAAAGGGCAGCCATGTTTTTAAAAGATCAGGAATTATTGTTTCACTTACATGTAAAGTTTTCCACCTCTTGCGTATTGCACCAAGTTCTTTCCTTTCCTTCTCCCCTCCTCCGTAATAGCATCCTGAGAAGGCAAGCATATCTGGTTCATATCTGCGATAAATCAACAGAGATACGAGTCACTGTCTCAACTTCCAGCACCCCACGAGCCTTCATTCATGCAACAATGTACAACAGACAAATCTTCAACTGGGGAAAAAATGCTGGGTTGGGTCAAATCATGCTAGGTTGGGATGGCAGGACAAGACATGTTTAATGTTATCTTATAGCAAAAAAGAAAGTTGGTTGGGGGAATTCAGGTTGGGTTGAACTGTACCCTAAAGGAAATGTATATTTGACATAAAACCAACCCAACCTGCCAGCAGGCAAGACCTCTAAAGCTAGACCCAACAACACAGGTCCATTTTGAACCAAGTTCACCTGATAGGTTCAAATCATCATTCCCATCCATATCTTTTGAGGCCTTGAAACCATATATTAAGCAATGGTATAGTAACAATTCTATTTGTAGTAATAACCTCAAAATATAATTAATAAAAATTAAAAAAAAATCCACAAATCCAAACTTGTCTCCACAGCATTGAGGCCCTGAAACCATATATATAGTAACAATGCCACTTGTAGTAATAACCTCAAAATGTAATTAATAAAAAATAAAAAAAATCCACAAATCCAAACTTTCTCCACAGCGTTGATTAATATAAATTGGGCTCGGTAATATACCACACCAACTTCATTAATCAACATAGCTAGCATCAAATTGTGGAGCTTGTTGATACAACTTGCTCAAAGTGATTGTGGCAAGAAAACAGAGCATTCTAGTCATACAATTAACATTCTAACAAAGCACCATGCACAAAGACAAGAAACAAATTTTCTCTAAGCTAAACGTATGACCAAAATAAACATGATCAAGTTCAAGCTTTACCTTAGATGAAGGGCAATGAAATGCTTGCCTTTTTCCTTCATTCGACGAATCAACTTGTCACCCATGTCTTGTATTGGGTGAGTAAATTTCAGAGCATGATAATTAACTCTACATCTCAGCTTCTGCAAATCAGTTTCCAACTTGTTGGCAAGCCTGTAATCAAACTTTGTCAGCTGAACAACCTGCATAACATGGACAATAATTTCACTTCAGGATTGCAATAAACATCCATGCTATTTGCCATCTCAATACCTTCAAAATTGCCTACTTGCGTCTATAATAGCTCATTTCTATGTCTTCTGCATTGAGTTAATTTGAAAATTTACGTTAGTATTCATAATGTATAGAGCTCCCCAGGTGTAATTCTGCATCTTTTCCTATAAGCAGAAGAATAAAACTAATAAAAACTTGAGGCCTTTATTTAAATATATGACATAAGTCAAGCAATAATTGCTCAAGTGCTTGTGTGACAAGGTAAGATTTTCTATGGATAATGTATGATAGTTTCTTAAAATAGATTTTTTTTTTACTGTGTCAATCTTGAAGTTATAGATATCACAATCTAAATTGTTGACCAATGGAGTCAGCTGCTACCTTGAGAAGCTATCATTAATAGAGTAAGCCAATATCAATGCTCGTGACTTACATGCTTCTTCAGAAGAACAGGTAAGACCCGGTTTTGGTAACATCTTGGAGTACACTTCCGTGGAACACGCATAGTGTATGGACCCCTGAAAGGCTTCCCTCCCTTTTTTGGGACTTCTTTTATAATTTTAACATCTTTTGATAGAAATGAGATGAACCAGTTAACATCAAAAATGTCGCCGAAATTGCTGTTGGATGTAGCATCACAAACATCACAATATTTTTCCATTTAAGTTAGCAAGACAATATTACATTAACTAAAATTCTCTTGAAAATTCAACCTAGGGTTTTGAAGAGAACCTGGCATCCTTCCAGAAAGATCTCTGGTCCAGCTTCGGAACAACAAGGGTGGCATTAAGAATCCTAGCTGCAACCACAGCATCTGTTATCTGGAACGAGTCACAGTTTTCCATCAATGATCTAGTGTTACAGCCTAATTAATTAAAGCAGCATGCTGCTAAATGTGCCACAAGTTATTCCAAGTCATCATTTTAATCAAGCTGATCTGCACCTTGATAACAGCAGAAAAGCAAAACAAGTTGTTTATACAAGTAGCATTTGCAGTTTTGCATTCTCTAAAATCTCCAATACAAAATTACCGCTCTGCAGTGAAAACATTTCTAGAAGCATTATAAATCAAGGAAGAAACCATAATAAGACAATCGAGGTTTATCAAATAGCTGCAAAATGAATGTTGCTATTTGGGCATTTAATTACTGTTGTCACTCAAAAGATTCTTTGCGACTGCCCAATCCAATAACTTCCCAAAATAGCACATCCTGTGTTAAAATACCTACTGCAATTTCTGTTATAAGAAGGGAGAAAAAAGAGAAATTGTCGGGTGCCAAGTCATGACCATCACTTGCAGCAGAATCATCTATAGGCAACTATTACAAGCCTTCAAAGTAACAGACAATGAAAAACAAAACTAAAGTAAAAAAAGAAAAGGAAGATATTGCTATTTGTTGACAAGGGAAATAAACATAAAACAACATGTTAGTTTACAATCATATATGGAACATAATACATAATCTTCTCAATAAGTAAATTAAGCCAAAGAGCCAAACAAACATAATTTCCAATTATGTTCTGAAAAGAGAAATAAAAGATCCCTTTACCCTGCTCATCTCATATTTATAAGAGAGACATCAGAGCCAAGATCTAAAATTGTGTTGCAAAATTTCCAGTTTGTCCATTAAATTTGTTCGCTTAAGGTAAGTCTTTCATGAATACTGTTTTATCACTCAAAAAGTGCAAGATATATGCCAAATCAAAGCCAAAATTCTCCAGATATTCATCAAATAGCTCTCGTCCAAGCTTTTTGTTATTTTTTAGCCATATCATCGATGTCCATATACTAAGTTTTGTGTTTGCAGATATGAACATTAAGCATGCTCATTTAGTTACTGTCAAATTCGAAACAGAGTCTTAATCTCCCACCCTAGCAACATTAGAAATGCTACTCCTGGTATGAGCTATCCAATGCTTTGCATACGATGATACAAATAAAGGCACTGTGAACTTTGGTCATTTCACTGATGCAATTCCTAACACATCTGCTCTATCTAAAAGGGGAACCTGATTTATCATTATAAATGCTACTCCTGGTAATGAGTTATCCAGTGCTTTGCATATGATGATACAAATAAAGGCACTGTGAACTTCCGTCTTTTCACTGATGCAATTCCTAACACATCTGCCCTATCTAAAACGGAAACAGAATAAATCATCAGGGAAATATAAACAAAATACCCTATACATGCCAAATATCAACATATTTTTACTTCCAAGAGCATTTGCATCATTCAGGAACTAGCAGGTTACTTTAGTGCTTGTATTGACCCATCTTAAAGTCGGAATATTCAAAAACAATACATAAGCATAATAATCAATCTGTCTAATGCAACATATTAGTTCTCCACTTCAGCTTTGTAAACTTATCCTATGATGAACAGATATTTCATACATCACATGCTAGTAAATTAGAAACATCAGATAGATAATTAAACAGCACTACTGCCTTTGGAATTTACGAAAAGGAGCACACTAGGAAAGAAATATGGTATCTACCATAAATTGTCTCGAAATTGTGGTAATTATTTGATTTTGTTTCAGAAAAAAATATAACTAAAGCAACATAAAGACTTGGGACTTCTATCCTTTTCAAGTTCATGAAATCTAGTGATGTTATTGTGATTATTATTTTGGGATAAGTATACAAATAGCATTCCTGAAATAACTCATGATGACCAGACTTTACAGTTTAAACAACAAAACAATCATGTTAGCTCATAAACAAGCAAATTGTGCGATGTATGAGTCCATGGGTTTTTTTCTTTTGTTGCTAGGCACTCTATTGCCAACAAGCAAGCTGCCATGCTAGACAAAATTGAAGCTGACATTTGAACCAAGACTCCCTTAAATGCTCTTTTTTTGGATCAACGGCTTGCTCAAATTAGCTTGAACAGATCTAAGACAAATTTCTGGTTATTCTAATATCGACCATTAGAACTGAACTAAGTTTTCAAATTAAAAATCATCACATAGCAGTAGGGACTGAAGTTGCAACAACTAATACCAGGTGATATTAGTCTACAGAAAAGGTGATGCCAAAAAGAATTGTTGAGAGAAAACTATGCACCAAAATTGCTTTTGATGAATAAAAAATTCACCTACCAAGAGAATGTCCTTCCTATGATTCCTTAACTGATAAGTCAGAATTCATTTAGTTTCAAGTATGACAACCACATGTAGAACTTTCTCAGACCTGGACAGTTTCTATTTCATGCCAAAAATGAAACCCTATATGCAAACAAAATTTGTAGTGAAAAATAGGGCAAACAACTCACCCCTGTTCTCTGTTGATTTAAGCCTCCACTAGTTCCAATCATCAAATACCTATCTCGACGAGTGACAGCTTCAGCTGCTGCAAGATCCAAGGAGAAAATTCTACATAACTTGGACCTTTGTTTAGCTTGCAACATTCATAAAGGCATCACAACAACGTATAAAATTTTCTTGACAAGATAGAATTTGTCCTATTACTATTTACGTATATGGAACAACGCTAGCTACATATAGTTTGCACACCCGGAAACTTATTGCTGGCGTTGCTACATCCGACGTAGTACTTGGACAGCTTCGAACCCCAGAGACCGTTCTTAGAGCTCCCTCCACCATGCTTAACGAACCGAATGAGAGACAAAGAAAGAAAGGAAGACAGAAATATCATATGGGTTGTCAAATATTGTTTCCAGTTAACAATTTTCCATGTAAATGAGGAAACGAAAACCTATACGAACCGGAACACGAAAGGTTTCGCCGGTGGTAGCATCCCTCCGTACTGCTGCATCACGAGAAATCTTGGGCTACGATTGGGAAAAATCGGAGAGGACGGAGTTAGAGGAAGAGATTTTGATCCTAATAAGATGTCAAAAGGGAAGAGGAAGGGGGAGGGTTGCAGGTAAACCTTGCGAACCGGGGAGGGATCCGAGTGGGGTAGTCGGTCGCCGGAGACGGAAGGGTGGTCGAGGAAGGGCGGAGGGGCGAGGTAGGAGAGGAGGGCGAGAGCGAGGAGGAGGACCGCAACGGCGGTGGAGAGGAGGGAGACGGCGGAGGCCGCCGGGATCGGGCATCGGAGGGGGTGGTGGCGCCGCCGCGGGAGACGCATCGCCCGCCGCCGACTTCGTTGCTCCCTTCTCCTCCCGTGCTTGCGACCTCCTCTAATCTATCTATCTATCGCCAGCTCCCTGTGTCGAAATCGCGAGTGTGGAGGACAGCATTCGGAGACACGGCGGGCGGATCCATCGGCCGGAAGCGGTAGTAGTTAAATGACCGGAGTGCCTGTGGCTTATCCTTCTTTTTACCCTTTCTTTTTTCTTTTCCTTTCTCTTTTTTTTTTAAATTTATTTTATTCTTCTTTTGGTCATTGTGTTGTCGGTGGCTTTTGGTAAGAGAAAAAAATAAAAAATATTTTATAATAATAATAATAATAAATCCGATATCAAATTATTATTTCTTGGTCATTTACCTCCCTACATTAATAAGCCCATGGGCTAGAAGACCCAGAACATCAAAATTAGTAATCTCCTCGGTGTTTCGGCTCACGTGACAAGCCATCGCCGACGTCATTGAGAGGAACCAAATGCATGTGGAACCCACTAAGTCAAACGTGGTCAACAATTTCTTCTCCCCCACCCTACTCGCTGAAAACAAGTATGCCTGCAAAGTATCAGAGGAGAAGAAAAAGAACATGTCTTCAATTGAATATAAATATATATATATATATATATATATATACATATATATATATAGGATTCGAAACACAAATCTTTTGCTTTTCGGGTTGATTTACCCAACCACTGTCGTTGAGCTTGGCAACATGTTTCACTTGTCGCTACAATCAAGGTCAGCATAATCAACAGGCGCACGAGGAAGGAACCATTCAGCTATAAACTTCTTCTTCCTCCTCGGGTTAAATCCCATGTCTCGACATAGCAGATCATTATACCAGATGTTAATGCCGCCGATGCATGATCCTCTAAAATGCTTGTGATTGTATCGTTTCATGTACTTCTCCCACTCCAGCACGTTCTTCTCCATGCATCGTATGCTTGGGAGCCTGAAACGACCATCCAGGAAATGGCTTATCCATTTACTTCTCATATCCGAAGCATGAAGATTTGCCAAACTCTCCGAGTACCCGATAATTGCTAGTTGGGGAATTCGCGGATGGATGCATTCTCTGTCACAAAATAAGATTCCAAGAATTATCGGTCGTCCAAATCGCCGAAAACACTTATCGAGTTCATCATATGCTTACGAAAAATGCATCTTTTTGCTTAGCAATCGTGATATAGTAATGGAAGGCGAAGAAAGGAGAGACAGACCTGTAGAGAGGAATAGTGGTGTTTGATGAGCCTGCCACAATCTGTTGAAACCATTTGGATGTGAAGATGTCTCTGAGCTTCTGGTCTCCTTTGAATCCAGTAGCAAATATCACCAAGTCCGACTCCACTAGTTCACCTTCGCCATCTATGGATAACCCATTCTTACAGAAGCTAGAAGTCTGTGGTCTCTTCAGAATGACGCTCCCTTCTTCCACTTTATCGTAGAACTTCTCAGGCATTAATGTAATCAAACAAGAAGTGATTGATTGGAAGAAGCTATGTTCTGGTACCATTCCATGTTTTTGCAGTGGCATTTTCCATTTGAAGTACTTTTCTGCGATTTTTGAGAATAGCCATCTCTGAAGCACGAGAATCAACAGAGTTGAATTTTAGTTCCAAACGAATTGTTGCGCTACAAGCAATTCATAATATACCTCCATAGTTCTTTTCAGAGAGAAAACAAAGGAGTTACTTTTAGAACCAACCTCCATAGCTCGCAAAGCGCACACAGCGGTAGAAAGAAGAAATAGAAGCATGCAATGATAAAGAAGAGGCAAGTGCGGTTTTCTTCCAGTAAATGTCATGTGGTGTAGTAATTGTGCTTAGTTCTTCACTAGTGTGTACATTCACAACATAATATTCTATCTTGACATTTAGTGCACATGGATGGTCAACCATTGTGCAGCTTAATTACACTCTGTATTTGAGGGAAAAAAACAACGCAGTAATGAAAGTATAAGCTGAATTATGCTGTGTGATAATCAGCTATGAAACAAAATAATGCTAAATCATCTTATGCACCTTTTTATCAGTTCAGTTCGATGGGTGATGAAAGTGATCCCAATGTCTACCAACAGCTGAACTATGCAGTGTAACAATTAGCAATGAAAGAACATATCTTCTTTGCTTTTTTTGATCAGATCAATGCATAATCCAATACGTAATCTCAATGTCATCATCCAATAGCTGAACTTTGCAGTGTAAAAAATAGATTTTAATAGCGACTAAAAAATCATGCCAAATCATCTTCTTCACTTTTTCATCAGTTTGATGCAAAGAAAGAGTGATCTTAATGTCAACCAGTGGAAATTAATGTTACCAGAGGTGCCAAGAAGGTGGCCAGGAGACTCAGCAGAACTCCTTCCCCGGGCTTGTGAAGGAGAAGCTCTGAGAAGCGACTGCGGTAGAAATATTCGTAGAGAGGAAACCTTTCGATAGCAGATTCATAAACCATCCAACGCTTGGTTCGAAGCATCATCGTGCATGGCATGTCAACGCCTGGACACAAGAAACAGAGTGAACAAAATAATATCAGTGGTTGAAATTCTAAACCTCTCACCATTGGCATCTGCGCACTCTGATGCGATGTCAAATGCTGATTTCCCTGAACCGAAGACTATGACTCGCTTTCCCTTGATGAGAGCAGCGGCAGTGGGGTTCTCCAAGTTGAAGTAGTCCATTGAGTGCATGACCTCTCCGTCGAACACTTCAGGTCCCTTCTCTGGTGGGAAACTTGGGAAATTTGGGACGCCGCTAAATCTCCCAATGCATAGGATCACGAAATCCGCTCGATAAATCTAGCATACAAACGAGGAATGCTCTAAGAATTGTGGTGATATGAGGACTCCAATGGATGCCACGATGCACTGCGGTGCACAATTTGGTCTGAAGACTGAGTTGTTACCTCGGTGGAGTCATGGCTCTTGTGCTGCACGGCGACGTGCCACTCCCCTTTGGCGGCGCCACCGAAGGCCTCGCCGTTGCCGGCCCATAGCTCCCATGCCGCCATCTCCTCCTCGGACGCGCCCACGTACTCGACCGCGACCACCCTGGACTCGAACTTGATCCAGCGGAGGAGATCGAAGTGGCGCGCGTACGACTCCAAGTACCCCAGCACCTGCTCGTGCCGGGGGCACGTCTCCGTGACGCCCGCCGGCCACGGGAAGTCGGTGAACCGGTATTCCCAGGTGGGGGACTGGAGCCTGGTGGAGGCCAGGGTGTGCGCCCAGAGGCCGCCGACGCCAGCCTCGGCCTCGAAGACGACGGGGCAGAAGCCGCGCTCCAACACGTGCTTGCAGGCCGCCAGGCCGCTGATGCCCGCCCCCACGATAACCACGCGCTTCTTCTCCATCCCTCTCGCGCGATCTAGAGGACGGAAGGAAGGATTTGGAGGACTTGCTCGTGTCCAAGACACGCTATATAACAGGGAAAGATCGAGGCTTACGGCGGGTTGAATGATACGATTTTAATATTAGAAATGATCACATATTTTGACATCTAAAAATTCACGCCCCCTCCCTCTCCCAAAAAAAAAAAAAAATTAATACTAGAAATGAGACCCACACACCCCATTTCAATCACCGTTTGACCAAAAAGAGAACTCATCAGTCAATTTCGACCCTCCTAAAATCAAAAAGAGAATATCTCATATATTATTTTTTATTAAGAAGAAAGTTTTGGGATGATATATTAGGACTATAGGTGATTATTTTCAAACGATGTGATCAACAATAAGATTTTAATATTAAATGTGTATATAATTATCATGAAAATTATTTTCAAACATCATCATCAATGATAAAATTTTAATATTAAAATTGAGATTCACCCATCTCCCGACTTCCCCCATATATTGAGATGAGAAAAAAATATTATGATGACTATTTCTAAACGGTGTAATCAATGATAATATTTTAATATTAGAAGTGGGACCAACCCACCATGCCCTCCCCCTGACTTCAATCACCCCTCAACTAAAAAGAGAACAATTCACATCTTGTTTGTGACTGATAAGAAGGTTTTAAAGATGACATATTGAGATGAGAAAAATTATCGAGGTGACTGTTTTTAAATAGCATGATCAATGATATGATTTTAATATTAAAAATGGGACCCACTTCTATCACCTTATTTGTGACCAAGGATAGAGTTTTAGGAATGATATATTGATATAAAAAAAATTATTGGGGTGATTATTTTTAAACGGAAGATTTTAATATTAAAAGTAGGACTAACCCATCGGCCCCCCAATCCCCCCCCCTATTATCGAGATGTCTACTTTTAAATGACATGATAATACGATTTTAATATTAGAAATGAGACTCACACCCCTCGGATTTCAACCACCCCTCGACCAAAAAGAGAACTCACCCCTCGAATTTTGACCCTCTTGAAACCAAAAAGAGAATATCTAATATCTTGTTTTTGACCAAGAAGAAAGTTTTGGGATGACATATTAGGATTATGAGGTGAATGTTTTCAAATGGTATGATCAATGACAAGGTTTTAATATTAAATATAAATATAATTATCATGAAGACTATTTTCAAACATCATCATCAATAATAAAATTTTCATATTAAAATTGAGATTCACCCATCCCTCGACTTCTCCTACATATTGAGATAAGAAAAATTATTATGGTGACTATTTTTAAACGGTATAATCAATGATAAGATTTTAATATTAGAAGTGGGACCAACCCGCCATGCTCTCCCCTGACTTTAACTACCTCTCAACCAAAAATAGAACACTTCACATCTTGTTTATGATCGAGAAGAAAGTTTTAAAGATGACGTATTGAGATAAGAAAAATTATCGAGGTGATTGTTTTTAAATGACATGATTTTAATATTAAAAGTGGGACCCACTTCTACCACCTTATTTGTGACCCAGGATAAAGTTTTAGGAATGATATATTGATATAAGAAAAATTATTGGGGTGATTATTTTTAAACGATGTGATCAATGATAATATTTTAATATTAGAAGTGAGATTAACACACCAACCCCCTCCCCCTCACCTTCCCCACCCTCCCTTCACCCAACAGTAAGATTTTAATATTAAAAGTAGGACTAACCCACCAGCCCCCACCCCCCGTTCTCTCAACGGTAAGATTTTAATATTAAAAGTG